>CM029132.1:16416462-16638962 GCA_016859345.1 Istiophorus platypterus | reverse complement strand
GGTTGCTTGCCCTGGTCATGGAGAGAAGACCAAAGAGTGCCATTCTCTGCACTGGGATTAACTGACACTCAGAAGCAGAGAAACTTGCAAGAGGTGGTGTAAAGTTCAAAACAGCAACAGCAAAAAAGTTAGAGGTCATAGACGAATAGTCAGTCTGGCACCGGTAAACAATAGCAGGCAGGGAGAAGGCAAAAACACAAACCATCAGGGAAAACACAAGGAAAAGGCTGAGGATGCACACACTAGAAGATACAAAGACAAACTGGTAGAGAACAAAGAGAACAATGGGAGTATATAAATGGGTTGGATGGCCAGGAAACACCAGAGGCAGTTGAGTTGATTTGGAAACATGGTTGGATGATCAAGGGATGGGGGCAGGAAGTGTAATGACAGGAGCACTGAGTATTTCAGAATAAACCAGGAAACCACACAAGAAATGATTTTAATGGAATTTTACAACTTTCTGAATACATTGTATTCTACAAATGTGGAACCGGATACTGTACTGTATATGGAGCAACTTGGAATTAATAAAGAAATGAATCTGATTGGCAGCGTTATACAAAATAACGTCGATCAGCAGTGTACCAGCAATCGGGCATACCGGAACGAGTCCCGATGGGGTGCATTGTCATGGGCTAGAGGATCATTGAAAAACCGTACAACATTAATTCTTCCATCATGTTCTTCATCCCATGGGCATAAGGCCAAGGTACCCAAAAACCTCGACTCCACAATTAAATTTACTTTTGGTGCCACATAGAGTGGAGGTCTTGATGCCTCTGTGTCTGACTCCTCATGAACTACCGTGTGAAGATTAATTGGGACCTGTGCATAAACCAAAAGATGGAGATGGGAGGATACAGTTTTCCAGGGAAGAATGATTAAACCTAAAATTCACATGCTTCGACTGCTCTCATCACCTTGACATGTGTATAAACTTTAACTGTTGCTGATAATTGATACTCTTCATTGACTTTGGGGAGGTAAACTCAAACAGTTGGTTCTTGTCATTTCCCAGATGTTTCCTGTTGGTTCTTGTTTTAAAAACCTTCTGCGATTCATTTGATAAACATGGAAAAGATCATTACAAAAGGTTGTTTTACTGTCGTCTTTTTTGCCTGGCCAACAGTGTGTTCCTGTGTGTGGAATACTTGATATTCCGTAGACTAGGGTCTTTATAAGCTCATTGCACTCCAGCCTTATATAGCATCTTGTTCTGTCTACCAGATATCAACTGAATATTCCCCAGAGCTGAAATGAAAGTTCTGAAAACCCTTCCTCCTGTTCTCTTCATTGCTTTCCTGTTGAAATAAAATGGTCATGTTCCAGTTATCTGATGTAGAATGTATTGCCGCCCTCGCAGATATGTATGAATCACTTTTAAATTCAATGTTCTGAGAAGTACTTTTGTCAATTTGAAATGAGGTCATAATTCATCTGAGTAAATCTAGTCATCCTGTTGAAGTCCTTGCTAAGTTATTCCACAGAACTACATTGGTGAATTGACTCAAATCAAGCCAGTAGAAATGCTGAAACAGAACCTGAGACAATAAATATGTTCCAATGATTGTACATATTTACTTTCAGCTTTTAATTAGCTGTTATGCAGGTAGCTAGATGTTGATAGGCCATTGTCAAGTGTAGAAACTAGATGATGATGCAAATTTCACTTGAATGAATATTGGTTTCTACGCTCACAGTATCTGAACTTTTACAGACCACTGAGTCTATCACCTGGGGCCAGACCATTGTTTGAATTACAAGGGAGCATGAGGGGGCTTACCCCTAAAAACAGGACCTGAGCTCCCCCAGAAGCAACAAAATATCTCTAAAACTAATAACCATTAGAATTTTTAATGCTGCAATGACTGAAATATATAATAAATTTATCAAATCAAATTCAAAACAAATGTCCTGTCATTATTCATTTTAATTGTATGTGTGCAGCTCTGCCCTGTGCATCCGATTTTATCTTATGTCACTAATTACCGTAACATGATTGATCTGCACATGTGCAGAAATTTTTTATGTATCACAGCTCATTGGCTACATTCACGTGTTTTCTTTTTTGTGCACCTACATGTAATCATTTGGGGGGGATTTGATGTCAGATCAGTGGGTCTCAACGACTGGCTGCTGGAACTTACCTCCTGCCATACTGTTCCGTTCAGCAGCAACCTGTCTCATCAGTCTATCAGAATGCTGTGAAGACTTTACTGCTTTTCCTGATCACACACCTTGATGTAGCATGTTTTTTATTTATGTGAGCCACTATAACAAGATTTCTGAATTTGCAGTTTCCCCACACAATGACAAATTAGCAATGAATCTAGAAAGAGGCCCTTTTTTCACAGAGTGGTGTGCTTTTTATTTTCTTTTCTTAACTATGGTATTTTTGACTCTGGTTTAATAAGGTATAGATGGAATCTGAACATAAAGAATTATTTGTTTAGGTTGTTCATCAATTTCACTAGTTATTCATGATGCTTTTGCAGTCCACACAGTCATCTGTAAAATGCAAATAAAAAGTGGCTGCAATTGATATATTCATAATAATGTTTCACATTACAATGGAGAGCAATGTGACTATGCGAAATGGGTCGCCTGAAGTGATGAACCCTCAGAGAACTATCCACTCTGTCTGCAGCTCCCCTCAGCTTTATGGAGCTTCATATCAAATTTCAACTCATTTTTATCCATCCAGCATCACCTTTTGACTGTTTGAGCTCAGGCTGCCTGTTCCATAGCATCATTTTCAGCTGCAACAGGCAGCTATGGATGAATGTTGGACTTATCCTCAGTTTAACAAAAATGCTAGACCAACTTAATGATAAACTTGTTCTGCAACTACTGGATGTGGAAATAAGCTCATCATATCAACTAAAAGGTGATGAAATATTAATGTCATGTTCATAACTTTTTTTCATTGCTCCCAAGTGGCCAAAAAATATCAGTTACTGCAGGTTTAACTTTGATTAGGAATGCTATAAACTAAATGCCTTCATCATAAGCTTCTGATGTTCAGTCATGATTAAAATAAAGTATTACTGCTGGTGATGGTTTACAGGTATATGTGAGGAATTCAGAAAAATACTATGTATTGATCTTGGACTGATGGCTGCACTGTTGGAGATCCATGCCAATGTGATAAATCTGTGAAATGACACATCTTCTTTGCTGTTGTTTTCAATAAGAGTCAAAGGGCTAGCAATGGAAATATTTTCATTTTTATACTATTTTTTTTATCTGTTTATGGCTATTTTTTGATTAATTGTATGTCAGTGAATTGTCAAAGATAGTGGGGAAAAAATGCCCAATCAGAGCTTCCAAAACCCAAGGCTTCAAATATCTTGTTCGACCAACATTCAAAAATATTGATTTTTACAAATATATATGCCAAATAAAAGCAGAAAATTATCTTATTTAAGATCTTTGAACTGGAGAAACTTGGAAATAATTGAGTACCAAAAAAGTGGTTGATATTTTTTCTAGATATTGATCTATTGATTTAACAACAAATATTTTAATCTATATAGAGATCAAAGGATGTTTTAGTGTGCTGAGGTATTGATTATATAAACAGGTGATTAAGGAACTGTCTGCATCTATTTACGGATAACTATAGGATTGGAAATCAGGGTTTGTTGCGAATCTACATATGATTTTATGTGCCTGGCCACAGCAGTTCAGGTTTCCTCAGCAATCCGGTTAGCGGAGATGACTGGGAATTCATGCTAACTTTAGCCTGTCAGGTCTGCATCATTTTCTTATCTCACACAGTTATGATTGACTGGTCTCATTGTCTCTACTTTGCTCAAGTAAGGTTTGTTGTCCCCTCTGATCAATAAGAAAGTGAACATATCATGTAACTGATCAGTCAATAGCCTGCAGAGCTAAATCAGGCAGATCCTAATGCATCTCATCTTATTATCAATATAGTTTAATTGACGATTGTTCAAACAGTTGCCTTACTCATGAAATATGTTGTCTTTGCTTTGTCAAGTTACAACACTATTTGTTTTCCCTGAAACTTAATAAGCCTTATATTGTAAAAAAATAATAAAACAAATTTCTGTCAAGGTTAGTGGAGGTGCTCTTTATATTAGGTGGGGTGGGGTGCCTTCTCTTTAAAATGCTGTAGGTTTCGGAGTTTGTACCAGGGGATTTTAGGGAAAAATATTGAAATATCTACCTTGCAATGCCGTGTTTACCAGTTGTTCTAAACTGAAATTGAATAGTTTTCCCAACACTTCACAATGTGCAGCTGACCCTGCTGATTTCCCTGCTCTTTCTGACTCCACAACTGTTAGCGTTTCCCATCTGTGTCAGCTTGCTTCACATGTAATTTTACGGTCTATGTAATCAGTCCAACATCATATTAATCTCCCTCATACTTTGTTTTCTCCAGGCCTGAGGAGGGGCAAGACAGTGACGGTGCAGTGGCTTTCTCAAGGCCGAATCAAGAGGGAGGCTGAAACCTCGACACAGGTCAGATATCTCATCAACCTTTCTCTGACCTTTGTTTCCATGGCACCCCCCCACTCCCCCCACCACATCAAAAGCAGCCAAACACTACATTTGCCTTGCCTTTACCCACTAGGTTAACTGTTCTGATTAGACCCGATATATCTGGATTGTACTAAGAGTAAAAGTCTAAAGCCCTTTTGTGGACCCAAGAGCCTGCTGTATAGAACATCTAACAAGATTAAAGAGTTGTGCAAACCAAGCCACGCAGTCATTTATCCTATTTTTAGAGCTTATTTATTAATTGAAGACAACCTTTGTTGCAAGATGTTTTTTTTTTCCAAACCACCTTTGTCACAGTCCGGTTTTATGGCGGGAGGGCATCTGTTCTTGTGGTTCTGTACTTGTATCCTAAGGCGATACTTAACTCTGTGGTGTGATTATTGATTTAAAAACTGCTTACTGCCCTCATTTCCAGCCCGAAGACCCCCATCTTCCACGACATCCTCACTGGTCCACATGCAGATACGGGTGCACACAAATTCTGTACATAGACACATGCACACACACGTGGGAGGACAAGCACATTAAGGACCATGTGCCCTTTAGAAAATGATGAGAAGCAAAGGGGTTCTTTACCAGTGTTACTAATTCACCAGTAGTCAAAAGAAGAGGCAGTTTTAACTTAGCACAGCAATTTCAAACAGATTAACAATGGGACATTTACAATAGAAGGCTTAGATTATAAAACTGTCCTTTCTCCATATCAGCAGGAGTGCAGCAGCACCTTGGAAATGGTAAAATTTGAACAGCAAAGTGTTGCTGCTTCAGTGATGTTGCATCATTGGGATCATATAATGAGCACACAACTCAGACCCACCTGATAACCACTGAACAGTTGCCTATAATAACTTGAGGAAACACAAAAACAGTAGTGATGGCAACAGAAACAAAACAGAGGTTGTTGCATGGTACAAACAAAAACAAAGTCAGTATGTATTTTTTTGTTAAATACACAAACAATTTTATCAGTTATTGAAGAAAGGATTGGTATTTATTTTTTTCCCTGCCATTATTAAGGAACTAAACTGTAATGAATGATAATTTCTAAAAAGATCTATGGTGTTCCTGTGGGGAGGGTTGAGTTGGCCTGGGTGTGCAAGCTGTTGAGTATCCTCACAGCTTGAGGTTGGAGCTTGTTGCAGAGCCTGACCGAGGAGGCTCAGATGATACTGCACCTCCCACTGGCACTGGAAAGGTAGAATGGAAAGGAAACTTTAGCTGGAATGGGTATGAGTCTTTCATGAGGCCAGGCCTGGCCGGTGCACCATGCTTCATAAGTAGGCCTAAGAGGTACTACAATCCTATCTTGAAAGACACTGTCACGTGTGAGGCCCAGGAGAGGTCTTCTGTGATCTGCACTCCTAGTGACTCTGTGCTGATCCTCTCCACAGGGGTGCTATCAAGGGTCAATGGTGTGTGGTCAGTGTGTCTTTCTGAAATCAGTGATAAACTCCTTTTTTTTTTGTAACCATGTTTAAGGAAAGGTTGTTGGTCTAACATTAAGCTGCCAGTAGGTTTACCGCTTCTCTTTAAGCTGTTTTATCATTGTTAACGAGGAGGCCCACCACTGCTGTATCATCAGCAGGTGGGGTGAAGCGGGGATGTAACTGTGTCTTCAGGAAGTGGTCAGAGCAATTTAGAGGGGGTCGAATGTGACATTTACTCATTGTAACTCACTAAATATTTTACAGTTTAAAGTTGTCTTCTAAATTTCCTCTTTCTAAATGACATTATTTTGATATCTAGATGACTAGTCTGAATTAACAAACTGGTCAGTTAAAGCGAACTAGTTACACTCCCCTCTCCTTCCATAATTACTGTTCAGAGACCTCTCTGAATTGGACAAGCTTCTCCTCCCTGATTGTTGAAACCTCAACAGTTGTACCAATGGATAATTTTAGTTGAAAAGCTCATGTTGAGGGCTGAGGGACTGGCCATTTGTTATGTCTAGGATATCTGTTATTATTGACATGGAGTTGGCTGGCTTTGTCTAGCTAAGCATGGAAAACATGGCTGAGTTCTTTGCTGTATAGATGTCCTTGCTTAGCCTAATGGTTTCCTTGGGAAGAGAGGAATAGTTGAGGTGGGTTAAAGGGGATGAGAGGAAAAGAGAGATTATAGCCAAAGCTTGAGATAATATTGAGTGGTAATTAATAGACCATATTCACCACAGAAAATTGAGGTATTAGTTAGATCCTTCACTGTCAAACGTTGAACAATTGAACAGAGATGTTAAATTTCCCAAATTTAATTGTTGTTAAGAAACAAGGAGCAGTCCAAGAAGTTTGTTAAATAAAGTTTAAAATAGGCACGAAAACCAAAGTGTGTGTGTGTGTGTGTGTGTGTGTGTGTGGGGGGGGGGTCACCCAACCCATGGTTTAGCCCTTGGGGCACCGACCTTGGGCCATAGTTTCTCCAGTTTGAATTGAGGACATCTCTTAACTGCCTAATAAATGCATAAAATGCCCAAAATGGAAATTAAAATAGATTAACAAATGGGGCATTTTTAAAGTTTTAAGCAGGAATCTGAACAGACCATTTGTTATGAGACAATTTTACATACTTCATGCTGCACACTAATTTCTTTAGGTAAGACAAAAGTGTTGAGGTTTGATGCCCAGCCTGAGTCAATCTTCAGAATATAATCAGTCAATTAGTTAGCTGGGCATACAATGGCTACATGAAATTTAGCCTGACATAACAGCACAACAATAAATCTTACCTACGGCAGGGTAGATGGCTAGTTGGTAAACCTTTTTACTAACTACTAACAATATGGCAGTTGTTAACAACTCATTTCAGTGCAGCTAACCTTGGTCTTTGTAAAACCAAAAGTCCAAAACCTTAAGATAATCACTGTACAATTAACTAATGCAATGAAACACTTAATCAATCATTGAAATAGTTCAGGATTGATTTTCTGTAGATTGACTGTTCAATTAATAGATAGATTTTTTCTGCTCCAATCAAATGTCTCCTTTGCAAATGTGATTTAGTTTTAGATCAGCTCCCAGTTTTAATGGCTTTAGATGTGTGCACATGCAGTTCTATAGTGGAGTAGACGATAATTGGATAAGATGAGGTTAGTCTGTTCCTGCCCTATCAGACTCATATATTAAATTTTGAAGCAGATTCACCGTGTCCTCAGCATCCCTTCAATAAAGTGAGCAGAAGGGAGTTAGCAAAACTAATAAAATAAGATACAGGTTTTAAAAAGCTCTAATTACCCTTTTAGGTAACAAAAGTTAATTCAGTCTTGGTTAACAAGTTTTGGGAAAGAAAAGTTTTCCTTTTTATACATTTAATTCCATTTAACAATATTTGGCCTGACACAGGACGAACAGTGACATGACCAGATTTCTGGGTTGAAGCACAAACCTGAAGGAGTGTAAGTGTATAGCAGCATTTCATGCCTATGTCAGTTTATCCCCATTTTTCTTTTGATGATTCAGTGCCAGGCTCTGGCCAGCTCTCCCTACGGGCACCCTGTAATTGAAGGTGATCACTGGAGGCGTCTGACTGCCTCTTGGGCATCCTAATGCTTACAATAATGGGAAAGTGGAGCCCTGCTGAGAAACATAACCACGCAGAATGATTCAGACCCTACATTCATCTGCATACCAGAGTCCTCATGCTAACTAGCATGCTAAGGAGTGGATATTGATGCTTGACTGGCCAGTGCCAGCATTAGAAGAATTGAGAAGGGCTAGTGACAGTACAGGAGGGATCAATGGGATTAGAAAGCCATGAGAAAACAAAGGTTGAGGATAAAAGGTGGTTAGTGACTCGTTTCTAAGCCTTTTCTTTTGCATGATGAGCATCATTTCTTGCCTTCCCTTCTTTGTTTGAAGTATATAATCTCTTTGACAAGAAGAGGTTTGAATTTAAAACTTTATAACTTTTTGAAACATATTCTAATTTATGTACCATTCATGTAAGACCAGGTAGCAGCAGTTTTGTTTTTTTAGTCTTATATATCAAAGGGTCACTTGGATTGCATTGTCCCTAGGGAAGGTTAAAGGGTTCAGTGTGCTCAAAACAAACTAGTGTGCCTGACATGTTGCCCAACCATATCTAAAGCCTGATGTGTTTATATGTGTTCTGAACAGCGACAGTCAGAGGTGAGGTAAAAGCTTGCCATCATATTGGCTGCATGACACTCCCTCCCTGATCCCTGTCCAAGAGTTCTGTGCCTGTTGTGTCTTTGTTGTCTTGACAAAATGTATCCCAGAGATAGAAATAACAGTTCTGATTTTTAGACAGACTCTCCTCAAAAGAATCTACAATATTGAACTTGGTTATACTCATAAACAGTGAATGCTGAAGGAAATAAGAAGATTTTAACAATGCCTACTCTCACACCTCTGAACCCCTGGCCAGTTACAGTCTAAAGTGGCTGCGATGGTTGGATTGTTGGGTAAATGATTTGACAAGTATTTTGCTTGAAGCACATTGAGATGGGTATATTGATGCAGTCTGGTGCCAAAGCAAAGGATTCTGGTAAAAACACAAAAGGATGGTCTGGTGAAATAGTGAATCTCCACTGCAACACAATGAAGAGGCTTTCCACAATTCACACTGCTTGAAAGTCAAACACAACATTTACAAGTGCACATTCCAGGTAGATTACTTTGTAATGTGAATGGGATACTTCTCATATAAAATTCTTTTTGATAATGTTGTAAACCACAGTGCACAAATGAAGCATCTAATAAGCCCTCATACACATGGATCCATTCGATAAACTGAACTTCCCAGATGGTATTTTAGTCTCATCAGTACCTTAAACAACATTTCCTGCCCAACGCAGCCTCTTGTGTTTTTTAAACCATGCTTTCGGTCTTTAAGCCATTGCAGACATTGCCCGCATCTGCAGGAATCAGTACAAACCGTACACTGGCTGGCCAAAATTTGCAACTACAAGGTCTGTTTGTGCTGATAGCCCATGTGTAAATGCATCTCCCTATGCAGACATCCAGTCTAGTATAAACTGAACTATGTGCCTCCAAAGTTTGTGGCTGGGTCCATTTTGGAGAGTCTTTGTCATTGCTTAAGGATAGTTTGACAGACATAGCTACTTGGGGGAATGAACCCCACCCTTCCAGTTGGATTCAGTCTTAATTGCGTATCTGGAAAGTAACCACCAATAATGTGTGACAGAGTCATTCAGTGGAAATCTGTTATGGTAGCATTCACCTTCTTTAATACCTTCACCTTTTCCTTTTTTCCTACACAGCAGAAGCTGCTCAGTGTCAGAGGTTTCATCTATCACCATTTCTTGTTATAGCTTTATACTCTGTCTTATGTCCTTCAGTTATTTATCATGGGAGTTCAAAGACTCACTATGGCCTCTGTCCTTCTCTGCCTCACTTTTTTTTTATCTGCCAGTCCCCTCAGAGCTCTGCGGTATCATCTCACCTACTGCACATCTTTACTTTCTGTCTCCCTGGTGATTAGTTATCTCTCAACTTGTGAACATGCTGGAGATAGCGATGACATCCACACTGGCAAGTTTGATGAGTGCACATTTGGATCCAGACCTGGTGCAAGTGCTGTGAGGAAGGGAGTTGTCTGGAAAGGAGCTTTTGCATTCAAATCTGACATTCACACTAATGGTAATCAGTAGGATACAGCTGATATGGTTTAAGAAAGCTGCCCCACATATTAAAATCTAAGAAAGAAATAGTTTCCCTTGAATCAATCAAAGCTAAATGCCTCCATTACACAGCTGTGTTAGTATTGATTAGTTTATGGTTAAAATATGCCACCAATCAGTTAGCATTATTTTTTTATTGTATTTCCCTGGCCTGTATCCAGCCACATATACTGACAAATTGAATGCATGGAAACACTTTGCTTACCACAAAGATTAAGGACTGTGAAACTGCCAGGTTTTTCATTTTGATTGTTTTATACAACAGAAGTTATTCTTTTTTCCTATAACTTATTTTACAGTTTGGTCTGGCATTTCTCCCCTTGAAGTATTTTTAAGGGAACTTTCAAGGCACAGTGAGCTCAAATGAAGCTGGATGAATGTTATAAGTCTTTTCAGGAAAGGCACATTTGAAAGACTGAAGGAGTGTACTTGTGTGTGTGTGTGTGTGTGTGTGTGTGCATGCATTTATGCGTGTTTAATATTTGTTTCAGGAAACGTTTATTTGAAACTGCATGCTTTTTTCTTTTGGTTTTTAGCACCTTGCTGCTGAGTTAAAATTGATCTTTGTCTCATGCAGAATTAAATATCTTTAAGACATCTCTTCTCAATAGGTAGGTGTGAAGAGAAGGTTATGATTTTGGATGGCTACTGTATGTCACCTCATTTGCTCCTGCAGAAACTTTTCGATGTTCTCCTGCTTGCTCAGGGATAAAAATGATCCCATTACTGTAACTGAAATTTAGAAAAGAGTTCGGATAAGAATGGCCTGAGCATCCCCTCTCTGAGCAGTGAAAGGACAAACATTCATTCAGTTGGTTTGCTTGTTCTGAAAAAGAAATGGAACATATTTAGTATATTCTTCTGTTAATCAAATACCATTCAGACAGAACAACATTTCTGGCAATTCTGGAACCATTTAATGCCCTCATTTTTTAAATTGATTCATTTGTACAGTATTTGTGCATGGTACCTATGGGATGGTTAAGGACAAGTAAAGACTGGTTCTTATATGAAGTATATTAGGATAAATCTCTTGAAGTATCATCTGGTTTTCAATGAGGTCCAAGCAAACGCTCATAAAAAAAAAAAAGGAAAACAACAGTACAAGACAAAACTATACAGAGGACAATAATGACCAAACAAGCAAAGTCCTTAGATTTAAAGGGGTCTATACCAGTGATCTGATCAGACCTTTTTGGTGCATAATATGACATAAAAGGAAAAAACAATGTTCTAGACAATAAGTAAACAAGTAAATGGAAAACAATGGTGTTTCTGTATCATTCCAGACAACACCAAAATTTACATTTTTCATGTAATGATCAATGTTTGATTTAAAGGTATGTTAGAGTCAGTCCACACACCTAGATATTAATTTTTCTACATTCTGAAGATATCTTCTGTTATTACAAGTTAGAACCAAAGAGTTGGATTTATAGTTGAGGTTCTCTCTAGCAACAAAGAAGCATTGAGTAGGTTTTTGTTTTACTGAGAAGTAATTTGTTAGCTGACAAAGATTGTAGAATATTTAAATCAGATTGGAGGGCCTCTTGATGCCATATAGAAATGATTAATGTGTGTATATAATGGTATCATCTGCATATAGTTGTGCGCAACATTCAGAAAAAAAGTGGGAGATCATTAATAAAAAATGAAAAAAGAACTGGAACCTTGAGGTGTGCCTCTCTGCTGAGTAATCAAATCTGACCTAAACCCTTTTAAAAAAAAACACAATGCTTTCTGTTGTTTAGACACAAATTAAACCACAGCGACACGTTAGGAAAGACAAATAGCATACAACCTGTCCAGAAGATGATAATGGTCGACTGGACTGAGTGGTGGTGAGATAAATAAATATTGCCCCTGTCAGAGGACCATGATCAGATGAAAACATTGTTATTGGGTTTTAAAAGTGCAGTAGTTGTAGAAAAACTAAACCTAAAAGCAATTTGATATTAAAAAGGATATCATTATTGCAAGGTACTGTGATAGTTTTTTGAAATACTTTGGCAATGGAGCAGTAATTGAGATAGGTCTGGAGTTATTATGATCAAATGAGATACCACTTTTGTGGAGAGGAGTAATTCATGCAGATGTCCAAATAGCAGGTATTTTACATGTACAGAGTTAAAGATTAAACAGATCAGATGGGTAGACATCATTAGGAGTTACTATATGAAAATAAAAATAACGTAGACAAGCTGAAGTGGAATTAGAAGTCACGTGTACACCATTAGAAATTAAAATTAGAGCTGACAGAAAAATTGCTGATTGAATGCGTGTGCAGGAAGTGAGGGATCATTCAGTAGTGTATCAGCAACTCTCAATTCACTAACCAAGCTTTTATTTGATATGAAAAATATTTTCTTTTAGTTTTCTGCAGAATTGATTATTATTTTTGAAGTTATTACTCAGACATATGTATGTGAGACAAGTATCCAGACAATAAAAGAGGATGGGCTGTCTCTAGTGGGTTCATGAATTAGTTATGTTAGGAGAAGTTAGAGAAGACAGTTTTATCCGTGCAAGAGGACCTATCTAACGAATTTTTGTTGGCCACAATTTCATTTCTACAGTCAGTGGAATTAATGGCGGAGCTCAAACAACTAGATGACTCAGCAAATGCAGCTGGGTATTCATATTTATTAAAACTGGGTATTCAGACTTTTGATAAAAATACAAGTGGCTGTGTTGTTGGAGTTGTGATGTGATCTGATAGAGAGAATAGAGTAGAGATAGAGTATCACTTTGTTGGATTTGTTGGAACTACAGAAAAATTCAGTCCACTTACAGTTGTACTGTGGTGTTACAGAATGGAGGTACTCCCCTTACTAAGCTCTAGCAGAGCACAGACACCAGCCACAGAGAGCTATTTAACCAGAAAACAGACAAATTTAACTTTGCCTGTTATCAACTTTCTCATGGAAATAACTAATTAATGACGGCTGATATGATCTGCTGCCAGCAGTGTCTGTCATTTTAACCAGTTAAAGCTATGGTCAGCACTGACCGGAAATTAGAGTGCATAATTGCCCTTTACAGAAGAATATTAGTGTTGCAGCATAGCAAATGTGTGCATTTTGTCAATCTCAGTTTCTGAACTTAGCTGCTCAAGGTCTGTCTGAATAATTTTTTACATTTGCACCATAACTTTTACTTTGATACGAAATGGACAGCTGCACTGTGGAGAACAGCTACTCTAAAGGAGAGTTGTGTGGCACCTCTAGCAGGTTGGGATGGAAAAAACACAGTAAAGAAAGGATTGGATTTTGGATTTATTTTAGCTGGCACTGATCAATTAAAATATGCCCAGATTGGCCCCAATACTAATCCTAAGTATTGGCTCTGCACATCTGAAAGTGGGTTGCATTAATAGTGAATTAAAATTCTAGTTTAGTATTGGATTACCCTTGTTTTTGTCAGAGATCCCTGTGATGGGAACCTACTGCACCAATGCACTGCGGGCTGCATTTTTCACATTCTTAATGTCTGTTACGAACATGGCCTGTCTCCGCTTTGGAGTATTTAATACAACACGAATGCCCAACATATTAACCTGCAAACTTATAAGTTACAATGTTATTGAGGCTGGTTAAACAAAGCATTTCATAAGGGAAAAAGATCAAGTATATTGGTTTGCTGTTGGCAGGCATGCCATTCTAGGTTTGCCTGACCTTTCCTTTTTCTTGTCTTGAACAGACTTAAATAGAGCCATCTCAGCTTGGCTTTGTGTAGACTAGTGTCACAGAGTCACAGTGGAGGTAAGGTGAAGAAGACATAAAGGACACAAATGTCTCTAAAATGTTGCTGTAATTCTGGACTGCTACCCCGCAGTTCATAGGCCTTCTGACCCAACTGGACAGACTGTCAGCTCTGCCTCAAGCACTGACCCAAGATGTCAATGAAGTGGAAACAGAGATGAGAGAAAGTATAATTTTTCTTCCATGATAACACAGAACCCCAAAAAGGTCGGCCTCTAAAAATCTTAACATTTTAAAAAATCTGAAAGGGTACTGGATGATAAAAATACTACTTTTCAAATTGCATTTTTAATCAGCCCTTTAAGATATTTAATGGTGGTCTGTTTTCAAGTCTAAAGATATCTTTGTTCTTTTTCATCTGATTCTTTTATCAAACTTTAACTTGTCAAGAAGACATCAGAGCTACAGAAAAATTTGTTCTTAAGCAGAACCAAAATGTGAAAAATGTTTTATCTTCCAAACATATAAACATGATGAAGCGAACAGAAAAGCAGACTAACATCAAGATGTAGGCAGAACCAAATTACATTTTCACTTGTGACAGCTGTCCATCATATTGTCTTAGTCAATTGCTAACAGGAAGGAGCTATGCTACAGTTTGTTCATTGTTGCCATGTTCAGTTTTTCCTTTCTGTTCCCTTGTGTGCGTCTGGAATTTGTACACTCCTCTGCTTTCCTCCTGTGTGTGTGTTGAGTGTAGTCAGCAATAAGCTGCTATCTGTATTCCTGCCAAGCTCACCTTCCCACTGCTGTGTGCCAGTGTTTGGGTTTCAGCTCAGCGATATGTTTGAATTGATACTTAGTGCTGATAAATATAAGTACTTCAAATGGGTAAAAATATGGTTTTCTCCAGATTGTATTTAGGGTGGTGAAACCTCTGCAACAGCTGTGTGACTACAGCCTGGTCCCAAGGAGACTCATGTGTCAAAGCTCCCCTGTCCTCATCCCCTATCCTACCTCAATCTGAATATTCTGCAAGTTTTAATTAAATGGAGTTTTTTCATAAAATTCTTTTGGAAAATCAGCTTATAAAACAAACAGAGCTAACTATAATATTAAACTTTTTCTATTTTCCACATAAATTCCACCAGATGAAAAAGTTATTTTCAGGAAACCTCCAAGAAAATAATGAGTTTATTATGGATCCATTAAATTACAGCATTACCAACATGAATGGTTTAGTGGAATTAAAATCCCTCCCTTCACTGCTAGGAATATAATTCTAGTGGAGAAACACTGAATGCAGGTGCAGAAAAAAAGCGTTTTTTAATTTTCTTTTTGAAAAAACAGAAACAATCCAAATAATATTCAAATATTAACCAAAGAATGTAAACTTCTCCGATGTTGGTAAAGTTGGGGAAGTCCCAGAACAAATACTGTCATGAGCTCCATAAAGAATTAGGTTTACCCAATTTGCTCTGGAAGAACTTGGCTGGCCGGCAGGGAGCCCTGCCCTCAAACCTGTCCAACACATTTAGGATGAAACACTGACTTTGAGCCGGGACTTATCAGCCAACATCAGTGCTGGACCTCACTAAAGCTTATATTGGGTCTTTACGGGAGCAAATCCTCACGGCCAAGTTCCAATGTCTGGTAAAAGACTTCCCATAAAGATGAAGCTGTAATGTTTCGTTGTTCACAACCTTTTGGGCATTAGTATATTAATACTGTACGAGGACCCCCATAATGTGTCATGTTTCACAACACCTGTTACTCAGAGACCTTTTTTTGGCACACATTTGATTCAAAATAATACAAACATAAAAAGATTTAATATTTCAAAACACCACACAGCAATCCCTGTGAAGACAGCCAGGTGTGTGTATGAGGTGATGAGTGGGGGAGTATAAATGGACAAAGCAGAAGATTTGTAGTGTCCACAGGTAGCTTTCCACACTTTCTCCTGTCCCATGTCGTCCTCCCTCTGTATCATCCAAAGTCAGGCTCCAGTGTCAGCAGTGTGAAAGCTTCACGATGTATATGTGTGAGTGAGCATGTGTGTTTGCTGCTTTTTTATTTCCTAAATCTAGTAATTGCTCCAACCTTTGCATTCTGAGAACCAAACAAAATTGAAAATGTCATTTCTACATGCAAATTCAAGCTGTCAGTATTAATTTGAAACATTGCAGCACAATAATGTAGTCTGTGTGGGGGTGGAAGAGCACTGGAAAATATTCAGGGGGAGGAATTACGTTTCTTGAAAAAAAAAAAAGAAAAAGTCTGCAGCACTTCAAAGTACCAAATTGTGTTATACAAATCTAAACTCATTTACTGCTTATGTCGGGGAGAGTAGACTGTTGTTTGATTTTCAGTAGCTTTAAGCTTTTGAAGAACCTTGGACAACAATGGAAGAGAAGGGATTTGAAAAGGCAGGGAGCAACTCTTCACTGCACAATTTGACAGAAATGGATTCCTGCTTTTGTTTGAATAACACAGGAGTTAATTGAACACAGTGTATCTATTTATGTTATATGAAGGTATCCAATATTGCTTGAGGAAATGTCAAGTTTATATTACCATCTTATTATGGAGACGTGTGCAGCCACAGCTCTGCATAAAAGGTATATTAGAGTTGTGGGTTTATAAAATATTAATTCCCTTGAAATATCCAATTTAAAATACATGCTGAAAGTGTGTTTTTCTACAATATTGAACCACACATCTTGAATTAAGGTACACTCGTAGTGACAGTAATAACTTTGGGGAGTAAATATTGAATACTAAGAGGGAAGACATAGCAGTAGACATTGAATCATGCTGGGGGTTAGGGAGCACAAATTCAACTGTCTCTGCATCATTTGCAAGAGCTTGTAATTTAGGCCAATCCTCCAGTTTCAGTGGCTATGCCAAAAGTGGTCAAATGTACCAGCTGCATCCCTTTTCCTAGTGTGGACCGCTTATTATGAGCCAAGGTCAAAAAGGACTAATCTAAACAAACAGCCTTCCAAATCGTTAGTTTGTTCAATTTTATGAAGCTCACTAGTGTTTTACAGCTCATAGTTTTAGTTTTACAGCGTCTAACTTTTACGTTCTTGTTCAGTCTCACTGCTCTCATTAACTCTGTTTCCAGTTGCAGCCAGCTGTTTTCAGCTAAAATAAACCAGCTGAACTCTACCTGCCCAGCAAAAACACTGTGCTAGCATTCACTCATATTAACGTTATTAGGCCTTTATTTATCAAATGTGTTGTATACAGTTTGGTGGAGTTCTTTCTAATTAGTTTTACTTCAACCAAACCATTTGTAACTTAATAAATTAAGCATTTTTGTGGAGCTTTTTGGGAGTACAACATGGTCTGGAAAGAAGTGCCTACTTTTTTTTTTTCCTTTAGTCAATAATTTAAGTAATTTTCTTGCTGAAATTCTGTGCCCCCTTTACCAAGCCCTGATAATGACCGTAGTGGAAATAATAAAACCCTCAATATCTCAAGAGTGTTGAGGCAAGTCGATCATTCAGTACTTTTTTCAGCAGAATTCCAGGATAGGGTATGTGACCAGATAAATAGCCAACAGGTACTTTTTTGGTTGCATTTTGAATGTGAAAATATGGTCACTGTTCCGGTGTATGTTTAAACCACACAACCAGTTGAACTTGTGAGAACTGTGTCTGTGCAGTTTTTAGTGCTTTGATTAGTTTTCCTTATATGTTGCCCACTGGCACAAGAATGGAAGTAAACTGGAAAAACACACATTTTGGTATAATGACAACAGTCACCAGTAACTATTAAGTAAAGCTATTCTTTTTTTCCATTTTAAGCACACTTTTTGGATGTCATTTTGTGTAACAGATGTGGTGTTGGGAATAATTTTTTTTCTTTGTAACACGTATTGTTGATTCTGTGAAACAGCTTCTTTTGTTAAACATCCAATCATGTTTTCAATTAAAAACAACATAATTCTATAGCTGCAAGATTATTTAGCCCTTGGCAGAATAGGCAGGTACGGTTCAGTCTGTCCATGTTGAGGTGCCACTTTCCTCGTTTTGTGCCAGGAAAAGCCCTAGAGAACTCTCTCTTGGCAGGCATTTTGAGGAAATGCAGTGTTTTACATGTGGCCACCTTGTGAGAGCCCCAGTAAGTGCCAGTTTCACTGGAACGACTTACCTAAATATAATGCAGACCTTATTAATGCTACCAGCCACGCCTGTGTTTGACAAATCAAAATGTTCACCATCAGAAAGATCTATTTAGGGTAGAGCAGAGAAAGCAAAGTCTGCCACTAACCAAAAAACTAACAGAAGATGAAAGGGAGAAGACATCACAGCACTGGCTACACTTTTTGATTGACAGCTGATCAAAATGCACAACCAGCATGGTTTTAACTAGATGGGTTTAAAAAAACAAAAGAAAAAAAGTCAAAAGATCACACAGATTATCACTTAAACCATTTACTGCTGCTATATTTCTTGTTACTTTTTCCTCAATCTGTTTACAGAGCATTGACTGTTTCTGAGACTTCTGTAGTCTAGGATACACATTTTCTGTCTTTCAAAATTTTCAATGGCATGGACATACTGCATTAAATGTATTTAAAGGGACTTGCCCCCCAGAGTGTCTCTTCCTCAACTGCTAGAGACGCAGCTGTGCTGAAACTTTTGTTTTTTTTCCTACCAGGTTGACAGCAAGATGTTAAGCTATGCTGGGGCTCCCCATCCCTTGTGTACATCTGGTTCCTTCCCCATGTGACTATTGTTGAGAAATACACTGGCAAACCATTTACACAAACCTCCATCTGGACTAAAACACATGACACCAGTGGCCAGATGCACAAATGAATCCATGATAATAAAACTGATAGTTTCCTTGCAACTCAAGTCTAAGGCTCTGTCAGTGTCCCTTACAGGCTGCAATTTTTGTTACACACTGCGCTGGTTTTGTCCAGAGGTGGATGAAAGGCAATGGGGCAATTAGAACAAAACAATTAATATGGTACATCCCTTTGGGAGTATGAATGAGCTCACTAAATTGTATGACAATCAGTGTATTAGATATTGCTATTTCTTTGTGGAGATGGAAGTTTTGCTTTGACAGTGGAACTAGAGGAAAGATCTGTGGAAATTACTGGGATCTAGTCCTTTGGGATGATGAATATCCATAGCAGATTTCATAGAAATATTGCTATAACCCTTTCTCCTAGAAATTACTTTTCCATACAACTAAACTGCAACAGCACACATGTTTTGTAGGAAACACAATTGCTGGTTGGATTATTTTCAGTGGCAGCATACTTTTTGAATGAATGAAGCTGCCCGTTCATTAATGCCAGCAGACTTGCAAGAGAGGTGGCTGAGGTGAAAGGTGGGCATGTAAAGCGCACAAAAGTGCTTTCATTTGAGAAGTAGGATGTTGTCTCTGATGCCACTGTAAATTTTTGCCTAGCCTTAACCAAGTGCTGAGTGCTTAAACATAACCATGAAAAGTTTTGATTATACTTTAGTCCCTACAAATGGATAATTTACTTAAAAAGATATCCTCATTCATTAATAGAAAACAAAATTAGGGGACAATTTTTAGGAGACCGGGTTGACTGTCATAGTTTAATTTGAAAAGGTAGCAGTTTGAACTCACTGTGGCACTAGACTAAAACTGACAACTAAAGTTGTTCTCAACGTCCTTTGTCAAGAGCCACAGCATCTCTGAGAATAAATTTTTGACAAAGGCTGATGAAGCTCTTTGTGAAATCATAATGTTAGACCATAAAGTTATTGGTTGCTAACAGTTGTAACAGTCTGGAACATGCCTATGATGGATCACTTAAGCCTGTGTTCAGACCAGCTTTAGCTCAACATATAAAAACGCAGCCTACTCATTCATTTGGATGAGGCCACTCCTTTGATGGCATGCAGTGGGGTTGTCTGATTTAAAAAAAAAAAAAAAAAAAAATTTAAGAAAGAAATTATGAGCCTTACTTAAAATTACTTAACATTTACCAGACTTCCATCCATCACAATGATTTCTTTTCAAAACAAAAGTTGTTGGGTGTCAGATAACCCTGTTATTCGTATTGATCTTGTACTCAAATGGGACTTGGATCCTATTGCATTGCCTTAACTTTGGATTCTGATGGCAGAATCTGGAGGGGAATATGACAGTTTTTGTGATGTTCTGAAACTGATAATCTGAAAAGCACAATCACTTCAAAACAGTAATTGGCCAAATGTGCACCCCAGCACCCCGGTCAGCCTCCAGAGGGATTCTGTCCTTGCCATTGGCCTCATAGTAAGCCTCCAGGGAGATCTGCCTTTGCCATTAGTCTCCAGAAGGATTTTGCCCTCATCACCACCTAACAGACTGGTCCAGCCTTAGCCTTTATCCTCTAGCTTGAACTATTGAAGGGTCCTACTTTTTTCCATCCTCCTGAGTTCTCCTGCCTTTTCCCCTGCTTTCATCCACACCTCTGCCTGCTTGCCAGGCCTGCAGGATGTCTGCAAGAGGTCTTCCACTCTGTTCTTGGTCTGCCCTTGGTCCCTTAGTTCTCCTGCTCCCCCCTGTCCAGTCGTGTCCTGCTGCTTCCTTTTGATCCTCTGCCCCATTCCTCTGTTTCTTGTCCTCTGGCCCCTGGAGCCCTTCTCCACATGCCTTCCATCCACGTGGACCAGTGCTGTTAGGCGGCCTGGTGGGCCATCTGGAATTTAGCCCTTGAGGGGATGGTACTGTCACGATTCTTCCCTTCTAACTGACTTTGTGCCAGGACCCTGTTATTATTTCCTATTTTATTTTGAAATTTCTTTCCTTATGCGTCCGTCTGTTGTTTCACTTCTTGCCCTTGAGTGTTTCCTGCCTTTCTCATTACCTGCAATCTTCCAGCCTCTAACCATATGTCCCCGGATAATTATTCCTGTCCCACTTACTCACCTGTATTCACTTGTAATCACATAGCTTCCTCCTCCACTACACACCTGTTCCCACTTACTTCATTTTCCCAATCACTAATTAAACCTACCTCTGTTTCCTACTCTTTGTCATTTCATCTGTGTAGATCCCTTGTGGTGCTTGTGTAAAGAAGACTGTTTTGTTCCTGTATTTGTTCCCTGGCGGTTTCCTTTTGTGCCTGCAGCCTGTGTGGAGCACTGGTATCTGCTCCTGCATTGCCTGTTGATTAATCTACCTCAAAGTGTCTTCATTGCATCTACTTGTGTTCGTGTGGGTCTGCATTTGGCTCATTGACCATGAGTTCATGGTCTCATTGTTACAATGTGATTTCATATTAAAATCAATTTGTAGATGATAAGGTATGGAGGAGGGGCTAGCTTCTACCTAATCGCTACTTAATCACCAATAGTTAGGGTAGTTAGGGAAATGTCTTAAAACTCATTCATAAATTTTTTCCAGCTAAAATTGGCATTACCCAATTGGGAAAAAATTCTGGCAAAACCTGTGTGCTTTTATAAGTGAAAATATTGATGAAACGATTTATCTTACTTTGAAAGAATGTATTGTTTGGTCTCATGGGAAATAAACAGAAAAACACTTATGGGTACGTGATTAATCTCATGATAATGAAAGGTGAGGAGTCATCCTCTGTAGATGACAAATGTCTGTGTCAATATTAATATCTGGTGTAATCTGATAATTGTCAATAAACACTTACAGATGTTTGTATGATTTATGGTTATCCTTCTGCTGGTGTAATGATAATGAGCATGATAATGGCATATCTATGCTTAATCAATACCCTTTTGTGGGAAAATGAATACATGCCACGTTTCTTGGACTGATTTAAGAGTCATCCATCGTCACAGTGCTTATAAGTAAAACTGACAGTGGCAGATGCATTTTAGAAATGACATTTAGTTTTACATTCTTTTCATTTATCCAATAACAAAAATTTGTCAGCAGGTGTGTATCAGATAAACAAACAATAAAATCTCGTAGTCCTCTCCAGCAGTTCATAAGAACCATTTGATTCACTCATATGCCCCCGCAGGTCTGGTCATGTGTTGAGTAATAACACAGCTGTTTTCTTATAGGAGTCCAATTGCAACTGCCTGTGCATTTGCAAAAATCCTATGATTTTTTTTTTTTTTTTAGAACATTGAGATCATATCATCTAAATCCCTTGGGCTTTTTCATCTTGCTTGAGGTTGTGCTTGTCGGTCTGATTCTCAGAATAGATGCTGTAAAAGAGATGAGTGATTCTCAAAATTGGGTCCAGAGGGCTCCTGAGGGGGGACTCAAACAACCTTATGAATAGATTCAGTCAGCTCTAACAGAATTTTCTAGAAAAATTAGACAAAATATAAGATTGACTGTAATCCTCCAATAGGTTTTACACTCTACTCCACTCTAGATAGCGTTACTGCAAACCAATTTTTTTTCCAGCATCCTCCTGAATGATATTTATGAAGATTTGCAGTAGGAGAGGGAAGAATGAGCAAACATAGATACTTGCATATAATTTCATTAACTATCATTTCTACTGCATGCACAGATCAATGTCAACTTAAATATGGAAAAAGAAAAATTATAAATGCAATGCAGCTTTAGCTGCAACTATTTTTATTTATTGAACGAAAAAATTAATATGCAACTTTTAGATAGTAAATTAATCGTTTGTATAATAGCCAAATGTTTGATGGGTCCACATTCTCAAATTTAAGAATATTCCTTTTTTTTGTCCTTCATTATAATAAATTTAATATTTTGGTATTTCAGACTATTCATTTGACATAACAAGGCATTTCACCTTGCGCTTTAGAATACTGTGATGAGGATTTTTCACTTTAATTTTTTTTTGAATGAAAAATAGAATCATGCAAAAAAGCACTGAATAAAAATGATTTGAGAAAATGCAGTTCTGGGATAATGTGTTTTTAAGAGATTTAATAGAAGATGAAGAGCTAACTAGTCAGAAATCCTACAATTACCCACAGAAATGAAATTTTTGAGCTTCTACAATTCCATTCCAAATTCATCTGCTGATAAAGACCATACGATTTGATTGAAAGCTTTGGATTAGCTATTAAGTGGACCTTCAGTGTTTTGTCAAGCTATTTCACAGTTGTTTTTTCTCATTCTCTAATCAAATTTTAAAACAATAAATCAAATCTTGCATTGAGCTTAGTCTGATCTGGAATCACTGCTATGGTTGAGAAAGTTATAAAATCAGTTTTGCTTAGTACTACAAGCTGTAATTTTCATTTAACTTGTGGCTAAATATAATTAGCAACATGTCCCTCTAATCAAAAAGAAAGATGTGTTAAGTACTCCTCAATATTACATGTCAGAAGTAAAAGGAATGCCCTCGAGTTCCTAAACTTAGCTTTTAAAGCAATCATAGCTGTTTATGTTGCTGGTGCTTATGTTCCTGTCAATCAAATCAGTATTTGGAGCCAGCTCAGAGGATAAAAGAATTTACAATTTACATATAATGAAGGGTTTTGGTGGAGAAAGGTAAGGGGAGAGAGACATGAACAGATGTACCGTGGCAGTAAAAGAGAGCAGGGATAGTTCCGCTGGGAGTCTTGTTTTGATCGCAGCAGGGTTGGCTTTCTGAACGGCATGGAGAGAGTCTACAGCTGTGCTGTTCCAATTGGAGGCTCTTTTGATCAGGCTCTCTTTAGGATACAGAGACATCTTTGACAATGAGCAGGGAGATGTCAGTCTGCTGGGGTTTAGGGATATTTCAAGGAGCACAAATGGGAAATGACTTGTTTACAAAGGAAATTTTTAGTTTGAATAGTAAGCAGTACATTTTTTTTCCTTAAGCAGGTGCCAACACGCGTACAACTGTGACTCATAAAAAATCAAACAGATGAAGAGATGGAGACTGACACAAGCATACAGAACATAAAACACACAAACAATAACATTTCTTTGTTCCACTCACCATGACAACCAGGAGAAATCAGGTCCCTTTTCTCAGAATAAACACCCTCCTAAACAATCGATCTTGCGCTCGTGTACAAAAAGGCCACACATTAAAACACTGTCAACTTTAAGAAGAATCAAATTTATAATGAACCCTCCTCTGTTTCATCCCACCCATTCATCTCTGTCCACACTGCCTTTGGATGAGATTTCTTTTGATAATATAACGAGGCACTCTGTCACTCTAAAATCCTGTTCACATATAACAAATACATAATGTACAATATGCATGGAAAATGTTTACAGTGAAAGTGTCAGCAAACTCTTCACTGCTAACCCAAATTTTAATGCTGAAAACATCTGCAAAACATTTTTGCTACAACAGGTGCTTTCTGGCAAAAAAAAGAAAAAAATTAAGCTTTGTTTCAAATAAAAGTGCCTTGGTTAAGCTTAGAAAAAGATATAGGTCTAGCAAAATTTAGGAGATGATGGAATGCAAGATGAACTGATTCACAAACCCCAAGTACCAGGAGTGGGTATTTTAAGAGACCAAGGGCAGACCAAGAATTGAACCAAAAGTGAAAAAATTCATTTTCCAAAAAGAAGAAAAAGACCCAATCTGAAAAGGACCAAGGGATAGTCAGACTCAATCTGTATAGACCATAAAATCTTCAGACCTGATCAAAAATGTTTATCCACAAGTGTAATTGCTGCCTGGATATTTTCAGAGGCAATATTCTTTTGAGTGAATAAAGCAATACATTTATTTAGTGCAGAGGAATCACAAGGAGGTAAATGGGGTGGATAGTGGATGTATGTAGTGCAGGACTATGACACCAGGGTCAAGGTTTTACCTCGAGATTCCAGTCTGCTTCTGGTTTTAGGCATCAAAAGCACTTTGCTTAAATCTTGCTTAGGATCAAAATTAGGATGAGCATTTTGTCTCTCAAATAACTGTGAACTTTTTCTATATTAAAATAGAACACAATACTTCCCTAATACCAAGTGTGTTGAGAGCCTAAGCATAACCTTAAGTTAAATAAACCTGTCGTTATTAGCTGATATTGTACTGCAAGATACATTACGTTCAATATTAACATTTTTGTGAATTGTCAAAAGAGTTAGTTGCTCATTACTTTAGTAGAAAAAACTAATCCGGCCACCATTATGTTTTCTTCAAAACATATATGCTTTTGCAGTTGAGTTGAGTGTAATTTCTAGGAGAAAGGGTTGGGAGATGATGGCACACCCCATGATCAGAGCTGTGAGCGAGGCTGATCAGATCCAATTTGGTATTAACAAGAAGGCCCGAAAAGCTGTGCTAATATAGGGGGACCCTATTACATGCTTGTAACCGAATCTGACCTGGCTTTTTCAGGTCCCAGCTCAGATTTTGTCTACAATGGTCAAAGTAGGACCCATAAGGACCTCTACACTCAACCCAACCATCCAACCTGAAATCCAATTCTATTTTATCTCATTTTTACACATGTGATGCACGTTAACTGACACATAGCAATTACTTCACACTCAAGTTTCACAAGCTTCCTTTTTTTTGTAGCACATTGAGGCGCTTGGATGCCTGGCAACAGGACACCACTAGCGTGTGTTGCACCTTAGAACATCTCACTTACTGGATTGAAAAAGACATTGCCAATGTATTTAATTCAGGAGCACTAAGATTTCCTCTTAAGCATATTTGCCTAAGCACATTAGTATAGATATGTACTTTGTAGGAGACAAGGTTACACTAGATGATAATACGATAAGTATTCTTGACATCAAGTGTTGGAGCAGTGCTATTGGAGGATGTGAGACTTATTCAGCCTTGGTGAAGAGAGTGAGTTCCCCGGACCTGAATAGAGCAAAGTTGAACAGAAAGGAGATCTCTCATATCCCTTTTCCAAGAAGTTAGCCAACTGCACTGAGCTCAGAGTCTGACATACCAGGGTCCTTTCTACTTCCAAATTCTGCTCTCAAGCCACTTTTCTTGAAATTCAGAAACATTCAAAGTGAACACGGATTTGAATTTGCAGATAGCCTGCACTGGCTCTGGACTGATAACCCTGTCATGTTGCATTCGGGCTCAGTTATATCGAATAAGCCTGGGTTTTGTTTCCAGTCCCTCAGTGAGAGTCTGAAGCAGAGATCAGACAGCATGTGCACTCAACGGATGTGAAAAGGATTGTGACTCTTTTCAAATGTCTTGTTAGTGTTTTTTTGGACAGAAATTAATAGTGCTGATTTGATCCTCATCAAGAGTACTATAGACGGTCCAGTGCCACATCTCAATTCAAGCCTTACTTTTGGACTGCATTGTTTGAAAATGAAATGGAGAACCCCCTGAAGTCTTTTGTATGACAGGAAATTGATTGCCATTTATATTGTGTGACTGGTATTCAACTATAGAAGGCAGAATTGGAAGAAAAAAAGAGGTAAAGATAAGGAAGAGTGATGTGATTGCTGGCTCTTGTTAGAGCAAACTGAGGTGGAGGTAATTACAATCGGCCTCCCTCTACACAGAATGGATTAGATAAAGATTGATACTGTAATAGTACTTTCATTTCAATTTCATTATAGCCTGTGTGCGTGTGCGTGTGTGTGTGTGTCTGTGTCTGTGTCTGTGTCTGTGTGTGGGTGCTGGCTCTGCTTTTGACTGTTTGAAAATTATCTTGTGTATGAGTTGTCTGATGTGGGGAATGGGTGTATGCATATGGAAGTGTGGGGGTCAGTAAATGGTTTCCCAGTGAAGCTCACTGAAAGGGAAGCCATAGAGAATCTATCATAACAATGAAATGAGGTGAGAAGATAGATTGAAGCAGCACATTTGGCTGGAACTCTGTGAGAAACGAGTAAACTTGTATTAAATTTTGGGATGGTAGTCTGTCAAAACCTGAGTCACTGACAGAAAGTGGAACAATGGGCTGGAGGTGGGGGAGGATGGAACTTACTGAGTGTTGTCATCCACCGGCCCATATGTGCTCCATAATGCATATATTTCATATTTAACTCAGTCAAAGGCAACAACCTGTTTTTTAGACTTTTAATGAGTCTGTGTGTTATACTGTATAGCTCTGTATTTGTGAAAATGATAGTTTACTGATTCCCAATGCAAGATGGCGAGATTGACTCAGCCATTTAATTGATAAGATCTCTGCATAATCAATTTCGTCTGAAAGAACAGCAGGATGACATACTAGATTGTCATCAGTTCAGTTCAAATGAGGCATGATTATAATGTAATCTTCATATATATCATTGCATGTGCAAATGAAAGCTTAGGGCAAAGAGTTGATATTGCATGTCATTTTTCCCTGTGTCAGAGTCTGCTTTACATACAGTATCTAGTTATTATTTTTTGACAGCATGTTAGTATTGTTGTTGGTCTTCTGTAAAAGGCTTTCTATGAGTAAAGGAAAAGTGATACAGAGAAAATATATACTGTACAATACCACAAGGCTGCTCCTGTCCATATCATTTAGTCATCACTGGTACGTCTGTATTAAAGTGTATTTATAGCTAGCAAAAAAGCTACTTGCCCCCTTTAACATACACAAATACTAATACGTTGGCAGTTTCTACATTTGGACCTTGAACACAACTCTCTGTTTGAGATAAGCCAAGAA
This sequence comes from Istiophorus platypterus, assembly GCA_016859345.1. Taxonomy (NCBI): domain Eukaryota; kingdom Metazoa; phylum Chordata; class Actinopteri; order Istiophoriformes; family Istiophoridae; genus Istiophorus; species Istiophorus platypterus. The sequence goes on along the minus strand of CM029132.1, from coordinate 16,611,582 downwards.
ACAGTTGCATCTCTCCCAAAACCTAAAACCTGTAGTCAATTAAAAGATGGGTATCTGCTAATGGCTGGTGCGTGATTAACATGAACAAATAAAGGTCTTCAAATACAGGCTAGGAAAAAAAAGAAGGGTTGATAAAGTCCTGTTGAAAGTCATATAATATGCATGCGATTTAAGGATGGATGTATACATCTACCATTTTAACTTAATAAATTCCAAAATATAATCATTGTATTTTTTACAGGTTTCAAACTGCCGTATTGGTGCTGTTTCATTCATTCAGATCCACTTTGCTTTTTTTGGCCTTAATTCTGTCTGGCTTTTGTTGTTGATGCCTGCAAATTTGTCACAATAAAAGCCTTGCTAAGAAATGAAGGCTTTCTGTCCACTGAAATTCTAGAAAGGCTTTAACAGGGTAATCGTGAATGGATTGAAACAAGGATTTATACTAAAATCTAACCAATAATTATTATTAAACAGAGGGAATTAGAAAAAAAGGCCTCTAATATGAGCATTCTTCAAAAAAGGCCTGTTACCTTCTGCAGTTTAGGTAAATGAGCACTGAAAGCGATAGGACCTGGATGCATGGTGCTTCTGGAGGTGTCCAGGCTTTGCTAAAGGATAACCCTACTGGTAGTGCTCTTCCATCTTTCATGTTGGCTAATTTCCAATAAATTGGACATTATGCAGCTTAGATGGACTACCTAGTATGAAAAGAAGTACTACTCTATGCTTGTTTTCATTGAAACATGGCTACATAGTCCGGCTCAATAGCAATGTCCAGAATGGACAGCAACTCACTACTGAGTTAACGGTTTAAGATTGGTGTGGTTGACGTCCCGGCCATACTATCTGCCGCTAGACTCACCACAGTTGTTATTTTAGCAGGCTACCTGCCCCTTAATGCTGATGCAATAGAGGCACTGTGACAGCTGTACAGCGACATCAGCAACCAAGACATAGCACCTCTATCATCAAATGAAATGAAAAAAATTGATAAAAAGCAAACCCCAACCCCTCTTTGGCCATTTAGACTGTGAAAGCTTACATCAGTGTGTTTACTAAATCCTCTAAAGGACAAACTGGAAGCCTTGGCTGACAACTGAGGTTTGGATGCTGTAGAGGATAGTAGAAAGTCCTCAATACAGCGAGAAATAGCTTTTACATGACATTGAAGGAGCATGATGGAATTTTTCAGAGAATCAGCAGCCACTTCACTGACTGAAAGGGAGGGCATCTGAACTTGAACTAAAACTTGAAAATATCTGACCAGCCACCTGATTGAAATGTTTTTTTTAATAATTTTGTAATCTGGGAAGATTTCTATAAGTTCTATAAAATAGTGGTGCAACCCTGATTGATGCTATATATAACTATACAGTCATTACTTTGAACTTGAGAAGGACTTCACCCAGAATAGTAGCAGATTTATGTTTAAGTGGTGCAACCCAATCCAAGAGTAAACTACATTGCTTGGGGCTCATACTTAGGAAAATAATGTGTTTGGATTGATAATAAGTGATGAGGAGGCATTGTTCAGATTTTACATCAGAAGATGGTATCTGAGACTGAGGATAAATTACCCAATTAGTCTGGGTTAGAGCTGTACCTGCAGACAACTACATACTGTAGTTTCATCTGCAGCTAATCATACTTGACGCTTTCATTGTTTGCATTGCCGTTTGGTTAAGCGAAATATGAATCTTCGGAATCCTGAGAAAAATACTTTTACAACCTTCTCCTCCTGCGGTGCAACTTGCAATATTATGCAATGTGTAATATTTTAAATACGGTGAAGTAAAGCCATGGTCTTCTCTGCTGCGTCAGCCTGATCACCATGATGAAACAATTATTGATTTAAGGCATTAGAATTAATAATACTGGTTGTAAAGCTGCTTTGTAAATATACTGTGGGAATGATTTGTCTGTTTTTGTGCTAATCACAATCACCTAGCTGTTTTATTGACAGTAATGTTGCTGAAGGTTAATGAAGTGTTACATATTTCATAATCACCATGATTAGCCATATGTGGAAGCACAATGGATCACTAAATCCCAAATGAGTTTTAAATAGTTATGAAAATAAGCCTACAACAAATGAACCACTAAAAATTTCAGATTTTATTGTATGCTGCCTTTTATACAGTATATCCACTCACACTTCCAAGGATTTCGGTAAAAAAAAAAGTTTTTAAAGTATGCTTGTCTTTAACAATTGTAGGCTTTTTGTTTATACTGATTATAAAAGGAAGAAATTTGATTGAACCCTTTATGCGATATTAACCATTATGTTGAAATGGGTGCTTCGATAAAAGAAAATCAGGCTTTGTGCTTTTAGTGTGACGCCAGGAATTTCTTTATCAAAGAGTAAATTACAATCCTTTCGAAGTATTCATATAGGTGGTGCTCAGGAAAGACTTCTCCCCATTCCTCCTTTGTCAAAATCTGGACAGTGTTTTTGATTTTTGGATGACTAGTTGTTGTTTTTTGGAAACCAGACTTCCTTCACTGTGTTTGGAGCTGTCAGGGCCCTTGCCCTCAAAACCAGCCCTGTCTGGAATTAATCTCTTTTTGGGAAGAATTCTTGTTTTTACAGTGTGTCTAAGAATTTTTTGTTTGTGTGTATGCAAATTTGTTCACACCAGATTATAAATTCAATATGTAAATGCACAGTATCTTCCCTTTTCCAGTGTTTCCTTAATAATTTTGTCCACAAATAGAAAATTAAACAAAGAAAAACTAATTAAGCACACAGGTTCACAGGCCTTCTTGTTCTTAACTTAGTGATTATTGTTTTATTTGTTGCTTTAGGTATTCAGAAACCATATTCAAATCCACAGTGCAACCTTTAAAACCCTTAGTACCCATTTCAAAATTTGCTTCAACAATTGCACTCTTTTTTGGAGTCATAACTCAGTCAAATCTCAACACACAGGTATGACACATATATTTTCAGATTCAGGGTTTTTGATTTTATAAATTATTTCTGATTTCTATCGGTAAGCAAATAAATGTCCATAAATCCACTTGGAAATAATATAAAAAACAACTCCTTATAGCCCCAGAACCTGCTTGAGAATCATCAGGTTTCCCTTAGTATCAAAGCAATGCAGTGATAAGAGTCAGCAGGTCCATGGCTACACTACAAACAGGAACTCCTATTAGCTAATTCAGTATTATTTGAATGATACCAATTCAACAAAAAAAGGGACCAGCTACTGAAAACATTGTATGATAGGCATGATTTAAACAGCCCAAGTCAGTATCCAATGCATGCTTCAAGGCGATCCAACATAATCACATGATCAACTGTAGCAAATGCCAAGCTGAGATCAAGTAGAATTAAACTTGAAATATCACAAGCATCAACTATGGGTAAAAGTTTATTATTTACCTAAATAAAGGCAGTTCCAGTTCTTGAAAGGGAATGGAAACTTGAAGGAAATGGTAAGTTGATAATAGGCCAGAATTAACAGGGCTAGGTTTTTTGAAAGATGAGTGAAAATGGAAAGATTTTCCAGAACTGATGTTATAAGAAATTGTATTAGTGAAAAGTTATAGTTTTCTGGAAGCAGTACGGATTTATTTTTTATTTTGTTAAATGTTAAGGTATTACATGAACTTCCTCTGCCACACAGACAGACAGAGCATTACATGTTGAAAAGATGTAAGATTACATGCTTGTTATTACATTATCCATAGCTGTAGGTGTTCTCTTCTTCAAACTGTGGCCCCTTCTTGCCTCTCTCCAAACTCTGGAGGTATGTTTTAGGGACTAGGGGCTTTCTTTGGGCACAGCGCTTACAGTAAGGTATCAAATCACCATGCACTATGCGGGAAACACACAGAGGTCATGTTTTAATTTGTCACCTCAACAGTTCTTCGCCCACTGTCAGCACAGGGAGCAGCCGACGCCACTTTGAAAGAAACACCTTTACTCTGTGTTCCATTTCACGGGCTTTTATGTTCTAATCCACTATCGGCTCCACTCATACATCTGATCTGGGCTCAGGGTTCAGGAGTTTGTGTAAATCTGTGAATGGTTCTAGTATTTCTTTTTTTGCCAGGATCGAATGTCCTCGTAAGGTAAGAATGACAATGAAAATCATCCAGTGAGAATACTTTACTGTTCCTCACTTTATCCTCATAAGTAGTTCAGGGTTTTAGAATCAGAATTATATTTAGCACAGGCTGAAGGTTAACCCCTCTCCTCTCAGGTCTGGGGTTAAATGATAATCCACATGATTGTAGAGTATCGTGACAGGGAGTGTGTCTAACTGCTGTTGCTTATCCGTTTGGTACCTGTTTGATTTGAAAAAAGTACACAAACCTAATTAACAAAAATCCAAAGAGAAAAGAACCACACCTGTGTCATTCCTTGTTATCTCTGACTGCTGTCCATGGCTATGTTGGTTACTGCTCAGAGGTGGTTGCATCTTTTGCTTTATTCTCAGTGGTTAGTGACTGTCAGTGGTTATCCTTCCATTTTAAATGGAACTTATGTGCTCTAATTATTGCTCTTGTGTTTGTCTTTACAAGTCAGACATGGATGTTAAAGAGAAAAAGACTGTATTTGTTTTGTTTATATTTCAAGATTTTTCTGATCATACAACCTTTACTTTTTAAAAGTAAAATGTTTTTTTAATCACATAGAGAATTAAAGGATCAGTTTGGTATTATTCTAGATTTTTCTTATAGACAACAAATCCCATGTTACGACCAAAATCAATGATGCACTGTACCTGTCCATCTCTCAGTACTCTGTGACTTCCTATCTGTTTTTTCAGCTCCAAGCTGAGTGGTTCCTAAAGAAGACACACATTTTTTTAAGACAACTCATGAATATATAGTTTAATTTAAAAAAAAGAAAGAAAGAAAAAAAAAGCTCAGTAATTTCCTAAAACAGATGGCTTATTTTTTGGTAAACATGATTAAAACAGCAGGAAATAGTGCATTTGTTTGGACTATTTTCAATAACAGATTAGTCCACATCCATCCACAAAATAAACTACAGTATGTGTTTTCATGGTAATGAAAGAACACGTCACCGAGAGCAACCTGTTGATTCTTTTGTGTTCCTAATAGTTTTAGCTCTCTTGTTGAGAGAAACAAGATATTTCAGGTTTTGGATGCACACAAAGTACTTGTTAGTGGGATCGATTCAGTGTTGGTTTGGATCTGCGCATGGAATGTGTTGCCAGTGGGAAAATTGTAGAATGTTCTCAGCTTATCCTTTCAGGAGGGTGATGCTGATTTGTGATCAGATCAACTATTGAAAATTGATGAAATAGACTTTTTTTTTTTTTTTTTAAATTTTGCACAGGTAATCTGACAAAACCCTACATTCTCTATGCCTGCAGCTGTTGCTTGTTTCCACCCGGTATGTGTGCAAATATTAATTTACAAAGCCTTTGATGAAATATATGCACCAGTGACCTTTTCTCCCCGTGACGAAGGCGATACGTCAATGAAACAAAACTGATATCATTAAATAATTGCTGTGACTAAATTGAAAAAAACAACAAAAACAAAAACAGGAAAGATACTGGAAATCAAGTATTATTTCAAACAATGAGCTACTATATGCACAGTCTAGGGGGGACAGGAAAAGAAGTTTGAGCGAAGCAGCTCTTGTAGCCAGGAAGAGATATATAGACACTTTTATCAGTGTGTTTCACAATTCATAAATGATGAGGAAGTATTCAATAGCCAACTATCCAAGAAGTTTTAAAACAGATAGTTAGAAAAAGACTGTTAACATGCTTAGTATTAGTACATGCTGCAGTATTAAATCCCTTGTTCTGCTCAGTCGTCTGAAGGTAGAATCTCCTCTCTTCAAAGTATGAAGCAGTATCATATTCCTAAGATGTTTCCTTGTGTTCGGCAATCCGCTGTTTAGTTTTGGCTGGTATATTACCTAGATAATTACCACAGTTGTGAGCAAATGCCAATTCTGCCATTGCTCCATGTTAAATTGCATAGAAATGTTTCTCAGGACACAGGACCTTCTTCCTGTAATTAATTTGTTGCTCTAGCATCCTGTGATGCATTTTGGTTCATTTGGATTGTTCTGTGTGGAAAAAAAACAACCAAGAGGAAAATACTCTAACTTTACAGTCTCATCAACTGATATGGACAAAATCAAACAAACTGTAGGTGTTAGGATGCCCCAGGATGAGTGTTAGTGTTAGTCGACTTGAAATAAAAAGAAATGAGGATAACTGAATATGAGTATAACTAATATCTCTATCACAGGAGTAAAACTAAATCTAAAAATACCTTACTAAAATAACACTAGTTAGCGTCCATGGGTGAGGGTGGCTCTTTTCTACACTCCACAATATTATATCAGTTATGTTTCTGCCGGGCTCACATCTCTAACCTCAAATTCATTTCTGAATGTATATAATGCATTTCGTTTCTCTCTTACTCTACCTTAACAAAGAAGAGACAGCAGAACTAGTATTTTGTCTGTGCAATTAGAGCGAGAAAGAGAGAGAGACACACACAAACAGACACACACACATATACACAAGCACTTGCACTTGAGTGAGGGACAAATCTTTGTTAAGTAGAAGGAAGCTGTTGCTGCAGACAAATTTATTTTATGATCACTACATAAACCCAAACACACTTAATGACAGCAGCTGTGCTACATTGACAGTTAAAATGAGTGATGAGAGAGAAACACCATCCGCCAGAGATCGTCAGTCAGTTGTTGCTGGCAATGACAATTGGACTATATGAAAACGAAGACGATTCCCCAACCCTAGTGCCAAACTTTGTTTTTTCCTCGCCCAGTGTGCCCAGCCCGCACAGTTCACCTGCTGCAGAAACAGGTGGGATTTTAAGGAATATATTATCATACATTATAGGTAGGCTTGTTTGGAGGTTTTAACAATCAATCGTTTTCACAACTTCCATCCCCTTAAACTTTCTCTGTCATGAAGCACTTACAATATTGTGAATCCTGGGGAGAGTTTTGATCAGAGGAAACATTATTGTATTGTAGATAGTTTTTTAAAACATGAACACAGCAGCTCAAATATACTACCACAAGCATGTTTGTCTTTTAAATTGAGTTCACTTTTGAATTCACTTTGGACATGTTGAAGATGTTACGATCATCATGTTTTCTGTGCATATTAGTTCAACATTTTATTTGTTGTTTAATGGTATATTGCTATCTGCTGTTAAATACCACTGTGTTGCCTTATGCATTTTGAAAATACTGTTTTTTTTTGAAAGTACTGGGTTGATTTTTTTTTTTTATTATTTAAAACAGAACTGAAACGGTTTTAATGTTGTGGCTGATCGGTGTGTTCTGCAGCACTCTGGTAGGGTTTCATATAATTTAACAAGCAGATCTGCCATGTGTAACTGTGGCTTGACAGAGACAAAATCACTGCTGTAAGAGACTGCAGAAGGAACAGACACCTACTGCCTTCCGATGTCTGTAAAGAGACACTAGAGTAAGGGAAAAGGCCTCAGGCCTTACACAGTGGACTACTACTAACTGTTGTAGATTGCAGAGCTGGTTTCAATCAGTCATTAATCTTTATTCTGTCTGGCTGGTTTTAATGCTCTTATCAGAATACAACTTTTTTTGTACATGATCACATCAGTTGGTTTCTATATGTAAAAATAAACATGGGAAGATGAGGAAAAAATGAAAAGAGGGCCTTGAGTGATTTTATATGTGTGTAAGTTTGCTAAGTAAAGTGACCAATATACTATGGAAGAAGAGTGCACTGCATTGCAGTCGTCCTGCTCTGAACAGGCAAGCTGCAGACCATCCAAAACGCATTCATTCTTAGCACCAAGTTAGCCGTGTCCTGCTGGACCAATTCTGCGCCTGCCCTCGCACTTCAGCTCGTGGCAAGTCACCAAGATACCAAACCAGCAGTCGAGAAAATGACCTCAGTATGCTGCGGGTAAATACCGGTTCCTTGGTGTGTCACTGCATTTCCCTCCATGTACTGGGACGAAAATAGAGCCCTAAATGTTAGATGTCTGTAACAAGAGTACACAAGTCAAGACAAACGATTCCAGCCTAGTATTCTGATAATTCTGTAGTGTGTGATTTACATCCGGTAGCAATGTTTACCTCCATTGAAGGATGAAGTGTTTCCTTTTTCCTTCTTGGATGCACAATATGCGTAATAACTGTGAATGTTTTTCCATTATTCTTCATGTTCAATTGAAATAGTTAGCAGAGATCTTTAAGATGTTAATATTGATGGATATATTATCTGTGGAGTGTCTATTTTGTATGAATTAGATGTGTCTGTGTAGTGTCATCTCAAATGTAAGTCCAAGTCAAGTCCAGTATGGATCCTCATCAGAACAGTGGCTCATTAGTGGAGAAGCTGCAGATGACTCCAGAAACAGCATGACCATTTATACTTGGAAAGAAGCTCAGGAGTGAGAATCATTAAAACCATCACTAATAGATATTAACAACAGAAACTTGCACCTGCTTATCATATACTGCAAGTAATAACACAAAATACTCATAAAAGAGAAAGAAACATCTCCTTCAAGAATTATATGTAGTCAGCAAAGGATCTTACAAGTATAGAAAAGCAAAAACATACATAGTCATGACTCATCTCTTTTATCCCTGGAGTTAACACAGTCAGGCCTCTTTGACACGTCCAGGGCCAAAGCACTGCAGCCAAACACCGATTTAAGTTTCCCTCATTTAGCCGCTCAACAAAGGCCAGGCCTGTGTGTGTGTGTGTGTGTGTGTGTGTGTGTGTGTTTGTGTGTGTTTGTGTGTGTGTGTGTGTGTGTGTGGAGCAGTCATGTGTTTAATTAGCACACAACACCTGCGTCCATTACAAGGCAATTAGACTCCTCATCACATACACACACATTGCTGGTAAGCTATTCACTTGGATGTCTCTGTCTCTTTAGTACACTGTATTCCATGTAGGTTTGTGTGGGCTGTTCTGCATTTATGCCAGTACGGCTATTTATTTCTGTTTGAATCAGGCCTTTTCACTCTTTTCAGTGTCTCCCTTTCATTCTTTCATTGCCCGTTTACCTGCAGCTGTCCATACATTTCTATTTTTTCAAGCCTTAGCCTGCTTTTCTCTCTGCTTTTGTTGCCATTGGAGTTTTCAGTTTCTTTAGCTGGATGGTTTGAAAATAAGCATTAAATAAATTACATAAGCACAGTACATTAAACTGTTAGAAATGAAGAATATGAAAATAATAATAATTTAAGAGACAGAGCCAGATGCAGAAATTTGTAAGGAAAAATCCAGCTTCTTCAGCAGGTGGTTAACACGTTCAGTCAGTTCTTGGTAGGATGACTCAGTTGACATTCAGAGTTTGTGCTATGAATTCCAGAGTCATGATTACAATAAGTGCTGGACATTGGAGCTTGGCTGCTGCACCAGCCTCTGTACAGTATATAAAATAGAACAGAAATAGACTTATTAGTTGTCACTGTACAAGGGTCGTTATTCTGTATTTCTTTCCTGGTGTTGGAAATATTTTTAGCTACATTTATGGCTGCATTTATATAGTTGTCTTTAACCAAAGTGCTTAACAGTGTTGCCTCTTGTTCACCCAAACCCACAAACCAATGGCAGAGAGCTGTAAGGCAAGGCAGTGGGCTGACCATCAAGGTCATAATGGTTCTGAGCGTTTTTCTATTTTCAATGTGCTGGACTGATTAATCCCTTCATTTGCGTTCTCAGATTGTATATCACTTCATTCAATTAGAATGTTAGAAGAGGTCAAAAAAGCTAGCATGATAACAGTTAGTTTGCAGGCTTGTTGATGGTTATTCTTTGTCTGTGTTGGATCCCAGCTGTCCGTTCCTCTTTCACGTTTTGATCACAGACAGCTCCAGACAACATGCCCGTCTGGCTAACTGGTGCAGCAGTTTTGGGCTGTCTTTAGCCTAGACACTGTAGACACACTTTAAAATCTGATCCAGTGTCACATATGTAAGGGTTTATCATATTTATTCAACCATTACCTCACAGCAGGGGATAACCACAATGACTTGAGCTTTGTGTTCTTGTTTGGTACAGTGGCAGAGTCAACAACTCACTGTTTACTGACTATTCCCCCACAGCCTTCTCAGATCTATGTTAAAGGACCACTCCACTAATTATAGATGTAAAGTTGAGATTAGTTATCACCATTAGTCCTGCACAAACTTTGAAAACAGTTGCATCATGTCCTTTGGGACTTTTGGAGCTTTGTCATGAAAATGGTGAGCATCTCTTTTGGGGCTTTGGCGTAAGAAAGACATTAGCTTTTAATAAGTATCAAGAGTCTAATGAAAAGATGCTTTTGGTTGCAGAAGAACTGAGAAGTAAGTGTTTTAGTCTTGAGCAATACAAAAAACAATTTGTGATAAAAATGACATAAAATAAAAAGTATATTGCAAAATATGGCACTGTCTTGGAAAATGAAATAAAAATGATGCAATTTTATTATGAAAAGAGGCAGGATGAAATAACTTTCCATGCTGATTCCATGAGAACCTTGGTTCTCTGTCTAGCAGTGGTGTCCTAGCACTATGGGGAAAGGTCATTTCTGTAAACATACAGGCATGGTACTGGTCCTGCAAGTTTATGGTAATTACTCAGTAATCGTCAATACACTGATTTATTTCAAAAGTTGTAACAAAAGGACTCAAAATCTCCCAAAATGTGATGTGAATTCAATTCTTTCCCCTGTTTTTCTTCCTTTTCTGTTAATCTCTCCCTCTATCTCCCACCCCAAACTTTTACAGCACACTTTACAAATCAGTTAAACTCTCCATATGTTCCTTTCCCATTCATGCTCAATTATTATTAGTATGGCATCAGCCGAGTGGCAGGATGGATGTACCCATTCTGCCCAGATGAACATCCTAGGATACATTCATGGGCAAATATCCATTTCCTCCCCTCACTACATCCTTTTTTTTGAAAAATGGTTCTACTGTGGAATATGTTGTTTTCTTGTTGTTTAGCTTACCAGTCTATAGCAGCAGGAAGAGTAACAACAAGAAAAATGTGATGATACAGAATAACATTTTTTTTTCTTTCTTGCTTTTGGATGGTTTCTTTTGGTCCTAATTTTTCTGCTTTCTTTGTAAGTATAGGTTGAGGCTTGGAGCATTTTCTCAAGTGGAAACTTGAGTGTCTTGTCCACAAGTGTACTTTCTGTGGAGAGGAATGATAGTGATTTTGACCTCACCAGAAACACAAACACACACAAACACATGCATTCACTCGCAAACAGATACTCCACCACCACTACCAGCAGCATTACAACTAACACCAAACCTACTTCCAGCTTGCACTCAAAACACTGCCTCTTTTTTTCTTTCTCTTTTAGTTGTGTCAAATCACTGTGATTTCATAGCCAAACCGCACAGTGCTGGTTTTTATCGTCCTCTCAGGAGGTGGGGGTGGGAAAGGGAAAAGAAGAGGAGAAATGGAGGGAAAAAGCAAACCACCACTGACCTAAATGTGGCTCTCATTAAAATGGCCTGCACACGAGGGGAGGAGTATGAGCCAAGAAATGTCCTCTTTCTTTTTTCCTCCTTTCTTTTTTCGTCTCATGTCATACAGATCTTTTTTTGCTGCTCTCACTCCTCTCTCTTTTTCTGGCTTCTATTTTCTCTTCTTGTTCTCACCTTTTTCTTTCTTCATGCCTCCACTTTGACTCCCCTCCACCACAAACACACTCTTCTGTGCACTTTTCCATTTTTTTTCTGCAGAGGACCAGTATTTATGTATAGAAGTTACAACATGGAGAGAATTGCGGCTGGCCAAGGAGGAAAGCAAGGTTACGGCACAGAAGTGGGATAAAAAAAATTCCTCCTTTGACACAGATGCTATAGATCATGTACTTTCTTTTTTTGTATGTGTTTTCTTCAAAATTGAAGGCGTGCTTTTAACCATTTCACCTGCCATCTAATGTAATGCTTGCCATCCCATCCATTGAATGTGATTTACTTTTAACATGAATATTAAAGTTGCCTGACCTACTTTTTTCAGCTTCCATGGTAAGAATCTATACAAAACAGTAAAATAATGAAAGCGGCGACAATGTAGTCCCCCGCCTCTGAGCCTGAATAATAACGTGGCAGAAAGCAAGATGGAGCGCAGGCATATTAAAAAAAAAAAAAAAAAAAAAAAAAGGGGGGCCATAACAATCTTGGGCTCGGCTTGAAGTCTTATAAGGTCCTGGCAGACAGAGAGTGCCCAAACAGGCTATTAACATTAGAGAATGATGCATGCAGTGTGCAGACAGAGCAGATTGGGTGGGGGAGCAACAAAAGCACAAAAACATGGCTCTCTTTTGTCTGTCCGTTACTGAGTGTAATGTAAATAGATGGTGGACGAACGTCTTGTATTGCAGTCTGATATATGGATGTGCATTAACCAAAAACAGAAATGAGGCGCTGTCTGTAGCGAAATGTCTAATGTACCATAGCTGATGCATGTAGAGATGGTATCCATAAGTTAGTGTTTATGCTCTCTCTCCTCTCTCTCTCCTCTCTCTCTCTCTCTCTCTCTCTCTCTCTCTCTCTCTCTCTCTTGCTCCCTTTCTGTGTGTGTATGTGTGTGTTTGTGTGTGTGTTTTTATGTGTCTCTCTGCCTGGAGATGAATAAGTCTTTGTGCTCAGTCAGGGTCAGAAACAGAGGGAGAAAAGAGCTTGGAAGGAAAAATGAACATTTCTACTCAAAGACTACATCCAACTAAATAATCACTTTCAATATCCCTTATTCTACAAATTATTTTCTCTAATTGAATTTACTAGTCATTTGAGCTAAAAAACATCAAATTCAGTTTGCTGGGCCAAAAGTTACATTTTGCTTGTCTTATTTTGCCTGAATTTATGAGTTTAAAACCCAGATAAATATCAATTAACCATTATAGAAGTCTAAGGTAACTGAAAACAAATTCACACTTGAGGACCAGGAACTTATGCCCCCTTTTGCCCTCTGTTTTACTTTAGGTAAGTAGTTCCTCCATATCACTGATCAGGGGGTCGACTGACCGACTGTCATTACAATCCTTGACCCCACAGCTAGCTTGCTAAAAATCACTCAAAACAATAATTAATTATTAAAATTGATACTGATGAATTTTCTGAGAAAAAAATAGGATCTTAAATAATTCTTCTTAAGGATTGTGTTGACACTGAAATCCCTCAAAAATCCTGTTTTTTGTTGCTTTTTGCATGGCAGACATCAAAATTGTTCATCACAGCTAGAACTGCCTAAATTCGTAGAATGACAGAAAATTAATCTACAGACAAATCATAGTTAATGTGTTGAGTCTCCCGTTTTTCCAAAAGATTTCTTATCTTTCTCCACATTAAAATGCAATGCTGGCATTTCTTGATTTAATTACTCTGGAAGCATTTTCAAATACTTCAGACATACTGTGGGTGAGGGGCCTAGACAACAAAAAATGAGTTTTCAAATTTAACAAGCTTAGAGAACCATAACTGTGGTTGCTGAAAGAGTTTTACATTCACCCGACTGATGTTTTGCTTGTTGTTTGGCCAAGCAGGGGGCACTTTTGAAATCCATTATTCTGGTCAAGGACAAAGGTTTTCCTCATATTGCTTTAAGAGATATACAAAAATCATACAAATAATACATACACACAGTTTAGATACTGATCACTAGTCAGCAGTGTCAAGGAAAAAAAGGACAAAGTCTTTGACATTTATTGCAGATCACTTCACTTGTATTAACAAAATTATTGTTATATGTTCTCCAAATTAAGGGGTCTAGTTGTGACCCTGAGACCATTCATAATTAACTGTCACTTTTCAAACCACTTGGTGGAGTCAGTCCAAGAACACATTGGATTTAATAATTGTTGCCTGGACCAGGTGCCAGCCATGGCAAATCAGATTATATAATGAGGACAGTGAAGTCTTAAGTGTATCAGAAACCCACAACAAGCATGGCTGAGGCTATAGAGGACCTGATAAATGAAAAATGTAATCACATTTTTCCTGCAATTCTAAGCAATTTTACATGAAAACCAATCTGCTTACATCTATATGCATATTAGGGTCTGTTATGACAGTATCTTAGGCTGTATGAACATACACAAAGGAAAAACAAACACATAACGACAAGCAAGTTAATGAATAAGTACACTAGATGATATACAGATTATTTTAACTAACACTAATACATAGCCTGCTTATGAATTTTTGACAAAAATGTAAATAAGATTGATGGGGAGCCAAGACTTAAATCCTGTCCTTGTATGGCACAGTGACAGCTTCTTCTGTGCAGAGGGATTTTTGGATGGGAGATTCAGGATCAGATGGGTTTGCTACATGGAGTGCTAATCATGAATCAGTTTTCATAAGAAGTTTGTATCTGTATAATGCTCTTGGAAAGACACTCACTTAAAATTACCCATATAACAGAGGAAGCATAGAGGCCCAGACTTGCATTGCACTGCATTGATTCCACCATGACTGTTGAGACTGAGGTCACTGGAAATCAGACACGCACTGCAGTCCCAAAGTATTTGAACTGTAACACTTTTTTTGCATTGTTCTGTTCTCCAACACAGTGAATGTGAAATTAAACAATAACTGTGAAGTCTAAGCTTTAATTTAAAAGCATTTACATTTGCTTCGGTGTAGGAATTATAAACCCTTTTTCTATGTAGTCTCACAGTTGTTGGGTACCGAAAGTAATAGGGCATTAAACATAAACCTCACTACATTTTAATGCAATGGAGTAAATGAAATGCTCAAGCAGACACTCTCTACCAGACTTGTGCTTTAGTCTTCTTCACTTCTGATTAAAACATTCTTTTAGGCTCATATATGATTCCACAGTATTTTCCACTGTGTACAGACAATGATTTTTAGCATTTCAACCAGCTCAACATTTAACGTTAGTGTAACATCAGAGAAGCTGGAATGAACCTTCTCAGAGCAGTTGTGGGATGGCATTGAGTAGCATTTGGCTATTGCAGTATTAACCCCTTGTTTGGCATAATGACAAAAAGTCACATTTGTCTAACCAAGATAAGATGTCATTACCTGCACACATTTCCTGGTATTGATAGGTTCATTGTATTAATTTTTAGTCATACTGATGGTAGGGCATTAGGGATAGCAAAGTTGATCTGTCATTCAGTCCTACACTTTGGTCCAAACTGGAATATTTCAGCAATGATTTGATGGATGATGTGGATAAATCTTACTAACTTTTGTGATCCCCTGACCTTTCTCAGAGCTACCATGACGTTTACATTTTTGTTCTCACTGAAATATTTTAACAACTATTGAATGGATTGCTATGAAATTTAGACATTTATTCCCACCAGACAATGAATTAAAAAAACTGAAGTACTGACATTCTTCCGCCATCTGGTCAATTTCTTTTTGTCAAATACTTTAGTTTTGAATTTTTTTTTCATCATAAACCAATGATATTCCGATCAGTCCCACCTATGCTTTGTAATCATAGCATGCTAACAGACATGGTTGTAGAATCTTAGTCCATTTAGTCTTTTTTTTGTGACATTTCAGATGAAAAAACACAAAAAATCTTTGGTCTTACATTTACTTACATATTTATTTACAAAGTAACATGGGTACTTTGTAAAGTTAGCTTTATTTTTGAATAGAAAGATGTTAATACACAGTGGCCTGCACAAGCTGTTATGGTGTGGGCACAGTGATGTACTAAAAATCACATGCTCTGGAGTAGAACTAGATACGTGAGGGGAAAAATACACCTTTAGTCTTCAAACATGACTCCTACAGAATTTCAACTCATAGATGTACGATTGTCTTGTGAGCTTTATTCAAATACTTTTTGAGTTAGATTAGTTTTTCAGGATTCCTATAGTGCTAATCATTACATTCTCAAGATAGGCTGCAAGCAACATTATGAAAGAAATTGCAGAGCTCCGTTATGCCTTAACAAAGGTTCGAAAGAATAACACAACTCTCAAAAAATGACATTACAGGACATCCTTCAGCAACGTTAATCCAACTGCTTTCTTGCAAAAGGAACTGTAAAAATCAAGATATACAGCTGTGGTCAAACAGAGAGAGGATGGCTTTAATGTGTGTGTGTGTGTGTGTGTGTGTGTGTGCGTGCGTGCGTGTGTGAGTGTGTGTGTTTGTGTGTGTGTGTGTGTGTGTGTGTAAATTGAAACACTAAATCCATTTTCATCCTCTTTGTCTTCCAAGTGTTTACCACCTGTGTTTTGTGGGTGCATGCATGTACTTGATACCAGTGTAAGGGTATAATTGCTGGTCATTGCCTGTTTGACGTCAAGTAAAATTAGTGAGTTGAGGCTTGTGTGTGTCAGGCTTCTGGACATGGTACAAAATGAATTGGATGAAGCTGGAGATAGACTTTTTCATGATCCCAGAACCAATCTGCGAGCCAGGTTCCTCGTCTGTGTGTGCCACAATGTCAGCACCTGGGAATTGAGCCTGCCATTCTCTGATAAGGGCTCAGCTGACTCCTTAACCATGCCATTGCTCATGACCTCATGCTAGATCAAATCCCCAAGGGGCTTCAGCTCCCCTCTGAATCACTCTTTACAGCCCTCTGGCAACTCATTTAGAAATTAAAGTGGAAAGGCTCACCTGTGAACTAAAGCTGGAGGGACAGCAGGTGAAAGGAATGGATGTGTGGCTATACCTTCTTCAGTCATCCAGGATCTCAGAGGCCTCACTTTGCATTTTTTTTATATGCTTTCTCACAGTATCCTTTCATCTTGTTCTTTTTTCAAATTCAGCAGCTTTTCTTTTGGTATATTCACTACTAGCAGAGAGCACCTCAGAGTGTTTGAAAATTTCATATGGCACCTCATGCCTCTTACCTTTATCCTGAAAGGAATGAAAGCTATGTCCACATCCTGTAGGTCAGCTCTGTATTATAGACCCACGGATGGATTGTGCTATAAAGTTCTGACTTCTAAAGGAAGATATCAGGTGCAGTTTAGATGTCAAGAAAACTGTCTTTCCCTCGGTGAGCTGAAATTTCCATTGCAATGGTTCATAGGAGATATTTGCTTCCTGCCTCTTACATGCAGTTTCAGTTTTGCTTTAGTAGATTGTTGCAGATATAACTTAGACTCTATTTACAGTTGTTATTAATGTGTTCTCTTTCTGGATATGTTAACTGGATAATGACATCTCATTCACAAGCCTTTCCATCTACAGTGAATATCAAAAAGCCTTGTTGTTATGGCTAGTTGGGACCTACTTGAAATATGAGCATATATATTCAAATAAAGGATTAAATTCAAATAATGAGAACACACTATGTAGCTAGACTAAATAACTATACGGTATGTGATGGTGTAGGCATACTACTACCTGAAGAGGTGACTTAGATATTTCTGGCAAGAACACTTTGAAGCGCCTGATGACATAATATGCATGGACACTAAATATGGCAGCATACAGTGAAGGATGACGGCAGGATGACTGTGCTGTTTCCTGCAGCCCAGAAAGGATTCCATCATGCAGGTCAGCTGATGGCATAAGCCTTAGCGGCCATAGAAGCTTTAGTAGACTGCAGGTGTTGACTGGCAAACACTGCAGGTTGTTTAGGTAGCATGGTGACCCCACACCAGTCAGGCAGCAATAATTAGGTTGGAAGCCAAAGCAATTGCAGCATGTGGACGGCTGAGCTGATGTCGGGCTCACACCGGTCTCTGGATTTCTGATGCTGTCAGCAGTTCAGTGTCATGTGGCCTTGCTTATTTGGCCAGATGAACCTTGGGATCAACACGTGCAGATTTGATAAGTTACAGCAAGAGAAGAGTAGTTTTCCCTAACACCATTATGGTTTATGCTGGTAAATGACACATTGGTCTAGCACACTGACAATTAAAGTAATCCAACGATTAATTATTAATTACCTCCACCAAGGAGGTTATCTAAATAACCACACTTACTGCAATTCTGACATTGAGAATATGTGGCATGCCTAGTTAAGACATATAATGACCGTGCCATAACTCCGTAAATAAAAAGAGTGACAACTCAGAATAAAGGTATAAATTTTTAAAGGGTTAGAGCAAAAGATGATCCAGCAATTAGGTTTCTAACCTATGTGAAGTACCATCAGCTAAGCTAGCTGTTTGTTCACTTAAGACCAGTGCTGTTAAGTAAATGGAAAGTGTATCTGCTTTGGGTTTTGGTAGCAGCTGGTACTGAATTTAACTTTCAGCAGGCCACAATATTTGATCTGTAAATGTGTTCAAGGCAAAACTAGCAGTGTGTTCAGATAAAGTAGGCAGGCCAAAGGACAGCAGAGATATTTTCATATTAACCTGAATAAAGAATACTCTGTAAACTGCTAACATTTATAGTGCTTTCAAACATGTACTGCAGACCTGAATTAATCTAGACATTACAAAATCCATGTTATCTCTGATTGAGTCAATGTGTGAATAGAGCAGGTCATTGAGAATTCCCAGCAAGTCGGCGTGTTGATGACGTCTCTATCCTGCCTCCTGCAGGCTCTACCTAGGCGCCACACCTCATCTAAACCAAACTGAGTATTTCCAGTGGGTGAGAACATGCCTGACATGAACAATATCTTGCGTACTACATGTATTTTGAAAGGGCAACTCCAGACAATGTCTGTACCTGATTCACTTGACATTCATTCATCATTTGAGAAAATGGCTTTAGTTTTCTTAACAGGCTCTTTATTTTTAAATGGCTTTAAGGGGTTGTGCTTATGGTGCGTGGCTCCAGGGGAATATTTAATAGGTAAACAAAGGAGCTTTTCAGCAAAGATAAAGTACCAAAGTAGCAAACAAGAGTCCTCTATTTCTCATATCAGCATTCATCCAGCTATCAATGTCCATTTCCAAGAACATTTCATACTGCTGAAGAGTGAGGCAAAATGCTAAGTACTGATAGGAGAACAACTCCCTCCTTGGCTGATAATTTACCTTTAAGGACTACATCTACACTTATCTTTTCATGGTGCTCAGGAAGCAAACTAAACAAATACAAATAACTTAAGTCCTACATAGAAGAGATGATTCACTTTGCCAGAAATCGTTTTGGTATTTCCTATACCAGGAGTGCAGTGAAGGAAACTATCTGGTTATTTTGTCCTCAGGCTGCTCCATTCGGAGTATTTTTTGCTTTTTTTGTAGATGGGTTCATCTCCTAGCCATTAGTGGTGTAAGTAGGAATTTTTATTTTCCTTTTCAGAAAAAAAAAAAAAAAGTAGTAAGCTGTGAATTTTCCCAGTGAAATATGATGTGCTCAGCTACAGCTGGAGTAGAATATCCAAGGAAGGAGACAAGAAAAAGTATGTTATTTTTTTTTTGGCTCCAGTGGATTTGATTTATATGGAAATTATTTTGTATAAAATTATACCTTCAATTATTTTGACAATTGACGCTTTAACTTATATTTAAAAATAAGATAATAGCATAGTAAACTGACTTTACAGCGGAGCTGCAAATCACAGATCTGGTCACAAATCATCAAGTAGATATCAAGTACATAATATGCTAGGGATAGAGATCAGGCTTTCATCTTTGTCCTATCTTGAAATATAAGGGACATACAATGCCATAACTTATTGATTTCCATTTTCCTTTAAATAATTATTGCCAAAGACTTCTATACCCTGAGATATTCCAACCCAGTTGAGATGACAAAACTTCACATTTGATGGAATCCAACCTTGTTTCTAGCTTGTTCAATGTCATTTAAATGCTTTGGGGTGCCTAGTGGGTTGAATATTTAAATGCAAATTAGATGGGAGAGTAAACCTGTTGGTATACCATTTTCAAAATCTACTTTGATATATTCTTAAAGGTTGTTGAATATACAGCACTGGGTGCAAATGTCATATTCATTGTACCAGGAATGCAGTGAGGGAAATGATGGTGGAAATAATCTGCACGGTGAGATCCAACAATAGCACAGTAAGCTAAATCCTCACTATAAGTTAAAAAGTAGTAATACATGCAAAAAAAAAAAAAAAAGATTTAAAACCTTGGTATCTAAAACAACAAAAGTCAGAAATGGAGCTGGGATGTTTATTCCCTAAACTAATCAGGGAAAATTACTGTTTTCTGGGAACAGATGAGTCCCCTCATTACAAATTTTCTCCTATCTATTGTGTTCAAAGCAAGCCATCATAATGATAAAGCAATAAACAACCAAAGAATTAACTTGGTCCATGTATTATAAATGTTGTACATTTATGTGCTAATATTCAAATCATATGATAAAAACAAGTCTCTGTAATTGCCTAACCTTATCAGGGAAGAAATGTCGATACTGAACAATTGCTTTATTTCAATCATGATCTCAAAGGAGTTTGTTGATCTGGGAGTACAGTTATGATAAATTAGGCCAAAACATTTAAAAATCATCGTTTCCCTGTTTACTGGAAAGCAGATTAACATAATGGCTATCCAAGGCCTTGTTGGAATATTTCTGTCAGGAGTCAGCCCTCTAGTGCCCTACTTAGGGCCTTTTTTTCAGGCCATTATACAGTATGTTGAGTTTCCAGTTCTTACAGTCCAAAGACATGCAGATGAAGTAAAAAGGAAACTTGAAATTGCCTGCAACTGTAAATATATGTGACTGAGGCGCACCTTATGAGGGGGAATGAGGATCTGGACCCTTCTTCCTGGGAGTGTTGTCCCCCTCAATATGTCCTTATAAACGTTACTGTATAATTTTAAACAATATAATAACATGCACTGAAAGCACTTGTGCTAATAATAGATGTAAAAAATGCATTTTTTCAAAAGAGGAATTTACCTGATGAAATTAGGTTCAAAGTATATAATCTTTTCTTACTACATGCATGATGGCAGCTATGATGTATTTCTGTTTAAAATCTTTGAAATAAATGAAGACAGAAAAACAACTTATTTACAACAAAAAATTTCTTAAAATATTAAGTAGGTTTCTTGCAGGCTTCATAACATTCTGGACTTTTAAACACTACCAGCAAAACGTTAGGGATCTGCTTCTTTGGGAAAACCAAATCTAATTAGATAGATATTAGTCTTAGTTCAGTTAAATGGGTGTTACTTCTTTCCTACTATGGTTTGTGTGTGTGTGTGTGTGTGTGTGTGTGTGTGTGTGTGTGTCTATTTGTCAGCCAGCCAGGTAACTTAAAATGGCAGAGAATGGAAAAACAGACATCCAACCATTTTTCAGTACACTAAAATGCCAGGTAAGTAGAGAGACCCCATTAATATCAAAGGCAGTGTGTTAAAATCTTCATGAGAAAGGGGAGAAGTGCTTATGGAAATGCAGAGAACAGTTTTGGGCACACAGAGGAAAGGAGAGTAAGACAGAGGCAGTCAGACAGAGGCATATAGTTTTTTTTAGGTAAGTTTATGAAAAATATTTGACGTGCAAGTTTAAACCTTAAGTTATTAATATATCAGTTATCCATTATCTATAGTAGTAAAAGTACAGTACTTTTACTGTACTGCCCCCTAATAAAGTGCGCCTCAGTCATATATATATATATATATATATATATATATATATATATATACACATATATTCACACATGTGTGTATATATATGTATATAGTATAAATATACATGTGTATATATACGTATATGTACAAATGTGTACGTATACGTATATATTTGTGTGTATGTATATGTACAGTTGCAATCGAAAAAATATTCAACCCCACAAAGATATTAAGGATTTATCGATTAAAGTTTTCTCTAAGAGCAAGATTATGCTTTGGGTGGCTTCTTTATGAGTTGAGTGATACATAAAATCAACACAGAAACTGCATGATGTAGTATTTTTTGCAGTTTTCTCATGTGGACTGGACAGCAGTTATTTATGGCCATGGTCAGGGCAGAGGATGGACTTAAAAAAGAAACTTTGAGTGAGGTTTTGCCTCATGGGATATATTCTAATCTCTGATCCATCATAACGTTGTGAGGATTTAATTTTCTTTCAGAGCTTCTTTCACCAACGTGTCCCTGAACTCTGTTTTCTTCACTCATTGATTATGGTTTTGTCATCTTTTCTGTCCCCTGCATTGTTGCCATCTGTGTGACAGAAGGTGGCATAGAATGGATATGCTGTCACATGTTATATTTCTAATCATTGCAGATGTTGCTAAGTTTTCCATCGGAGTGATTACAACTGCAAACCTTAATGTTCATTGGGATCGGAATAAAAAAAAAAACCCAAACCTCCAAAAATACAGCCTTGCCATGTTTTAATAAGCAAATCCTGCTTTCCGGTCCTTTTTGTTTGACATAAATATCCAGCTGCGCAATTACAATAACATGCTTTTCAAAATTCCTTCTTAGATGGATTTGGAAGCAATTAAGCTGGCAATTACTTTTTGTTGTCGTTTGTCGCGTGGGAAAATTCTTCTATGTGAATTCATAGACAGGATCAGGGTGTTGTGATGCATGTGATTAGCCTGGATAACATGTCTTTCGCAGCATGAGGTAGCACGAGAGCCAAGGTAGCCTGAAAAACCTTGACAAACTCCCAGGGAGGCTGGAGTCAGAGAAACCAGATATATTGATTCATAGAAACTGTTATCTGATGGCTTTTTGTTGGATAATGAAGCTCAACTTTTCCTTTCGTCTGAAGAACCAACTGAGGCTTTTTTAAACATTTTATAACACTGGCAACTGTCACAAATTCTTCTAAGTACTGTAAACAAATGAGACAAATTCATCTTAGATTTAGTAGGATATTTAAATGTTTGACTTGCTCATAAATAAAAGTTTGTTATGTGTCTAACGACATTCAAAATATAATCAGTATGATGATTTATGTTAATTACTGAATCGAACATGCCCCCGAAAATATGTCTGCTCTTACACCTACAATATACATTAAGGTGAATCCAGAACTTTCAGGTTTTATTCCACATATAAGAAAAGCTCATTCAAATTCAAATTTGTCCTTATGCAAATTGCTAAGAATTTAGCTTTGGAACCTAACAGTATACTTTGCAGTGCATACTTTTCTAGACAGGGATTATACATGTTTTTTAAAAACACTATAGCGTCATTGTTCCTTTTTATAGTTTTGCTGGCCTTTAAACGACACCTTTTCCCACAAACATAATGATTATCTCGACAGGAGAGGCCCTTTGAAAGGTCAGAAAAATTACATCAGAGGCATTGGTGGATATCATAGATAAGCAACAGTTACAACAACATAAAGCGTGCTCACTGCCACACTGGTAAAAATTTAAAAATCTATAGCTCCCATGAAGTTCTTTTTGGTCTTAATAGAATAACTTTTACTTTAAGATCAAAAAAACACTTCAGATTCTAGTAGCAAATGCTGTATTAGATAATTTATCAGATTGTGGATAGTAAACCTCGTGGACAGATTTTACTTTTTCAGAAAGTCAGATGAAAGAAACCCTAAGTAGGAGACTAAATTGAAGCTAGAGGAGTAGGGCTGTTTTCTGTCTGAATCCCCTCTAAGTCCAATATTTACTCTCCTTTTAGCTCAAATTTTGGTCTTTTACAAACTCCTTGCTCTTCATCTGTTATCCAAGAAGAGTTGAATCAAGGACATCTGGACTGTTTCACCTCTCATCAAAGAGGCTTCTTCATCTCTTTGATGCTCCACCATTTTAACCAGCTCAACTCTGCTTCTTTTTGCTGTTTGTCACTGAGCAGATAGTGGCCAGGGGATTTATCAGAAATATTTATCTGACAACAGCTGCCTGCTACTGCTGAAAATGACAGAAGAGCAATGAGTGTGAACCAGAACAGTAAAATTGTAATCGAGACAGATAAACAATGAACAAGGTTTCTACCCGTTACTATGGTTTTTCTTGTTGCTCTCACCAAGTGCTTGCTTATGAGTGACTGCTGAGTCTCTGAAAATAATAATATTAAGAGATTGGTCTATACCTGCTCTATATGAAAAGTATCCTGCGATAACATCTGTTACAATTTAGTATATAATATTTAATATAAATAAAACTTGACTTGACTTGACTTGATACATGCACACACTAATGTCAGAAGCACAGGAGCTCACTTAACATGGAAAGATCAATCTTCAGATGTTGTAATTGATTTTATGATAAAATTCATCCATATCTCTTCATAAAGGTGGTCCTTTTCTTCAATAGGTTTTCTATCAATTTCCAATACATACTGATAAATTCACACATATATCAATTTTAAGTCTAGGTCCCATCAGCCAAATGAGTCTCTGAGGTGTTTGTGACACAGGAAGGACACTGGTGAGTGTCCAAGTGAGCCTCCTGTTATCATTACATGACTATTTGAAGACACCAAAATAGAAGTGATGGGTATTCTGTTGAACAATGGTTATCCTCCTCCCATTGCTTTTTCAGCTTGACAGATCACTGGAAGCGGTTGACACACCACTTTGGCACTGCGGGGAATTGAAGGGAACAGTAATAAGTACCTCACTGTATGTGCCCATACTCATCCACCCCCTGCCTCCACCTCCATGCTCCTCTCATTTTCCTCTGAGAAGAAGACTTGTTTAATTTTAGCAGCATTGACGTACATTTGACATAGATTAATTATAGAGGCTCTTCATGTCATTTAGTGAGTTGTGTGCGAGTGCACACACGCACACACACACACATATACACACAGAGCACTGGAAGAAGCTATTATTCAGGGCAACCTTTCTTCTGCAACAAATCAACCTGATCCTCAGCAACCTGCAAAAGCCAGCCCTTCTTCACCACTCACCCCCCCTCCACTGTCCTCAGCATCACATGGTCCTCCTCTGCCCTCACTCTCCAAGCCCTCTTGAGTCTCAAACATGATTGCCTCTTCCTCGAAAGCTCCATCCACTCAAACCTTACCTGGCCCTTCTCCACACTGCTTGACTGATCGGGAAAAATTGCACCGGAGACAGCTGTGGCTCTTTCAACAATTTCATGGCCTAGTTTCACTCAGATAAGAAAAACAGTCAGAAAAGGAAGGAAGAGGTGAATGGTCCTCATTCAGTCAGTCAGTCATGACTACAGCTGGAAAACTACATGGAGGGACACTAGAGATTAATACAATTTAACATACCTAAGTGTGTTTCAGGGTTAGGACAACTTGGTATGGCTTAGTTTCTCCTCTAAACTTTTTTTCATGTGATTAAAATAACTGAACCCAAATAATTTCTGGTTTCAGGTCCAGTAAGTACTGAGGAATCTTTTTTGCAAACGAAAGTGATGAAACTTCAAGAAACTCTGCTTTTATTGTGAGAGTTGTACCAATCAAATGTTACTGGTGTTCCATGAAGCATAACAACAGATTTGATGTCACCACTGAAGGCAGAAGGAAATGTTGTAGTCATCTTCAATTTCTAAATGATTATATCACTGTGTGGCAAATACTGGGTGCTCTGGATTGGCTGAGGATATTCCAGACAGGAATCAACAACTTTTGCCAATAAAGCTGGATATAGTAAAGCATTAGCCTGATAATCAGACTGAATTTCCATGTTTTATTTCATTCATTTATTCAGTTTGACATGTTGGCTATTATACAGATACATTAGTTGTTACTATCTTTAGCTATCACATAAGCTGTCATGGTAGTTAATGGAACATTTTTCACAAATGATCAAGGAACTATGTTGATTTAAGAGTTGATTGGCAACATTGTGTGCAGCTGTGTCGATCTCCTCCACACTTGTTACCATTTATGGAGTGATTTTTCTGTCACTATTTATCATGCATTTAGCTACATACCTTGCTGGTTATGTAGTAAGATGGTGTCCTCAATCTTGACTCAACCTACAATTAGTTTTTCTCAGTGACATTTCAGGTGCACTCGCTCTCAGTTTAGAAAGTTTCAGAATATATGGAATACATGTTGGGTTGTTTCTTACATGTCTGATCATCTGACTGCTCGTGGTTCCTGCCTCATCTGACTTCATTGACTTCAATATGTTCCCAAATATCTGTTATTGCTGTCATCAGTATAATCATAACCAATAGAACTGATGGCCAAATATATGAAAATGAGACCCAAGTTGTAATAAACCAGAATTATCCAAGGTCCCATGGTGCCATTTTGGGGCAGCCATTGTACAAAATTGCAGCTTTAAGTGCGTTCTTGTGTCATTAAATAAGCATACATTAACTGTTACTGAATGAGGGTTGCCTGGCATCATGTAATGCACAAGATGAGCTATAATAGAGTATACTTATTGTCACTGTGGCAGCCTGTAGTCACATCAAAGATTTGAAGAGTGCATACATCATCACATCTTTGTGTGTTTACAGTTCATAACCCTGTATGATAATCACTGACTCAGGAGGAAAGGCAGGATTGTCAGGGCCCTCTCATCATATTCTTAGCATGTAGATTAGAGAAGCTTTGATCCATCTAATCAGCCTTCCTCTGGCACAGTATGTGTTAGCTCTGCTACACTAGAGCACAGAGAGACCCCAGGCTTGGAGCTCCATCTGATGCATGGAAGCTGTCGTCTACATTCCTCTCCATGTCTATCCACAGCCCCAAGCAGACAAGCATCAGCGGCACAAACAAATTGAACAACTGTCTTCCTCCTTTCTTTTGCTGTCTCTTTGGCTTCCTCTTTGGCTTCCTCTTGTCTCTTTTCCTGTTGTTTCTTACCATCGATTTGTCTCTTCCTCTTTCTTTGTTTTCTTGCCTCCTCTTTCTCCTTCCGTGTCTGTTAATGTCTCTTCAACTCTCTTTTCATCAAGTTAGCGTCTTGAAAAGGACTTTTCTAACTTAGCAAGTAACTTCTCAAAGTCTCCATAGCGCTCAGTTTCCCCAGCTCATTTTTCATTTTCATTCCTCACCCTTTAAGGTTGGGTGTACTAAAGAATCCAAATTGACTGACACTGAAACATGATCAAACATGTCACTACATATGGTTTAAATTTGTGTATACTTGATGCGGCTTTACATTATACATTTATTTGCTCTTTAAGCCAGTGGGGGTGCAGGATGAAGATTAAAGCCGTGTAACCGTAACCTTGAGAAATCAGGAAAAGCAGCCTAAATCACTCAGAGCACAAACACCAGTGGCTGCTGTGAAAAATTGACAAATACGACTGAGGGAATGTGAGGATTTGGAAGCCGTTTGATCAGTAAATGTGCAGATACTCTATAACAAACTCAGCAAGCACAGCCTCAGAGCCAGTCATTTTTGAAGAATTGACCCTGAGATTTTTGCCTGCAGATATGAAGAAAGGCAGTGAAGTGGAAAAAGGAATGGGAGATGCTTCTCCACAAGGCAGAGTAACTGGTCATTTGATATTTTGAGTTTGTAGAAAATCATCTAGATGATGAAATCTGCTGAACCGCTACATTTCTCAACCCCTTCTTTTCTGCATATGAACCTTCCACAGTGAGATTTTTTAGAGAGAACCTCCGCCTTAAGTCACTATGCTTCAAGCCAACTAGGTTGCGTGACCGTTGTCTGACCACTGAAAGCAAAAGTGTTAAAGGTAAGAGCGTACGGGAACAGCTCATGGTGAACCTTGAAGTTGTGGGGAAAAGGCTGCTGACACGTTTCTGGGGACATATAATTGATTCAATTTGAGATTGAGGAAGCAGAGCAATGTAGCCAAGAGGAGCCTCTGACAGAGGCTTTTTTGCCCCATTTATGAGGTTGGCTGTTAGGACTAGGCGTAAACAGTTTTAGCCTACAGATTTGGATGGATGATGCACATCTGAAGGCAAAATTTACATGTCCCCAGAGACAGAACTGTAGGGAAAAACCATATGCCCTTTTGGATGGTCTCTCCCCCAGGTTTTGCAAGCAGTTTGGACACGCAAAAGTGACATAAGAGTTTAAACCTTACCTACTTTTACACCACAATGCACGTGGCAAATTACTGAATAAAAAAGGGTTCTTGTTGGATCAGATTTTGGAAGGCATGCATGACACAGCCTTCCTTGATTCTGCTGTCAGAAAGGGTTTTTCAGACTCTGTTAGATGATCTGAAAGTACTTTGTCTGAAACATAAGGAGGCTTTTTGGACCTTTTCTTGCCTAACATGCTTTCAGGGCCAGGTTATGCTGAAAATGAACTAGTTTTGTACCATGAATCTTTTAACCACATCTGAAGGCAAACGTGTTTATAGCTGTTTTGGATAGTCATACTCAAAGGAGGGGTGAAAAGCCTGCTGTAATGGACCGTGGCCAGACGAGGTAATCACTCAAGGGTATACCAGTGCATACTTTCAGACAATCTTTCCCCAGAGGCAATCATGGTGCTTTACTCTGTCGTACAAATTAAAAGCAATGGAAGTGGCTGCTTTGGGAAGGAAAAAAGAGACTGAGAGAGACTTTTCCTGATTTCAAACCTTCACTCATCTGGCCAGTTACTTAGTAAGGTTGGCATGATTGCCAGATTGTCTTTTTTAGAAATTTACAAAAACATTTATTCTGCCCAAGGAAAGTAAAATGGCATGTTTAGATGATCAAAAAAGTATTTTGTTTGAAGCATACTGAGCAATTAAGACTTTCCTTCTTCAAATTCTGGAATATCGCCATTTTGACCCCCTAACCGCCTGCTCCCTTTATGTCAGTTCTTATACTTTTACTTATACGGTTATCACTAGCTTTCTCCTGTCTCACCTTCCCTGGCTCTTCCCACTTCCCACTCTCCACTCATTATGACCCTGCCATACTCAATCACGGCCTTTCAGCTGGAGCTGGAGCTTTCACGACTAAAAAGCTGAAAATTAAACGAGAGCTGTGGAAGTGCATCTTCTTAGCATGTGTTATTTGATGTCGGAATGACATATTTAATGATTTAGGAAGAAATAGTCTTGAATTTACAGTGAGATGTTTAGTGTTTTGCTCAGCGATTGGAGCTAGATAAGAGTGAATGCAGATACGACCTGAGGTATGGAAGGGAGTGTCTCTGTTAATCCTGCTCTATGGTTTTATCATAATGTAGTAAATAACTTTTTTACACTCAGACTTTTAATAAAACTCCACTGGGTTATGGGGTTTTACCTTGCCCTTTTGGCTATTTTTCTTTTCACGTCACTAAAACGTGGGGTATGATTTATCAAAGTCTGCACAGAAGAAGTTCTAAATCACTGTGTAAGAGCTTCCCATACGGATGAGAAAGTTTTTATTAAATATGCATAGGCACATGAGTTCACAGAGAACAATGAGACATCACATGTATTGTATAACAGTGTGCCTGTGCAAACCTTTTCCCAGAGAAAAACAAGAAAAACTACACTGATGTCCGTGTTTTTACATTCACTTCCATTGCTTTCTACAGTATCTGAGCATAGTGACTATGGTATAGGTCCGGGTAAAAGGGTGATTATTACAGTTAAACCAAAGGTAAGGAACTAACTGGTTGGCTGGATAGGCAACCCAAACACATAATTCCTTCGGATTCTTGGCTTGTATGTAAACAAAAATATAGGCATAACCCATAAATGATATCCTAATAGGTGTAGTAGGCTCAGTGTAGGACTATTTGCTGTGAAAGCAGCTGAGAAAGACAAGGAAGGCAAACATCACAAATAGTGTGATATAACATCTCATGAGGCTCAGCTAAACCAAACTGTTTTGACATAGAGGACACTTGTTGGTTAAAAAAATGAAACTTTGAAGATGTATGATTATCCAAAGTGTAATTAGCACTGCAGCAACATTAGGTACACAGTCAAGTGTTTTCAGGCACCTCTGTTGTCAATCAATCAGTTTTATAGTAGCCCATTGGAGTTTAAATGTCTCCAATTGGGGAATTGGCTTACAGGTGATTACTCTTGTCTACAGGAGGATCGTTATAAGAGCACTCCACTGATTTATCATTGTACTCCTATAACAGTGTTGGACTTAGTGTTTTAGGAACTGATACAGCAGATACAAGGAATGGTGACTTTTTTATTCTATGCATTCTTCTTCTGTGTCAAAACCCTGGAACCTACTTTACCCACAATTCAGCTAAACCACTGACAGTCTTAGGTTCAGCTTGGTCATGCTAGTAGCAGCTAAGGTAAGCTGGAGCTTCTACAAAAATATTTATGTATAATGTAATAACGCTATATGGTTTACTAACTGTTTTTTTGATACTGTTGTAGTACTGAAAGCCATGCAGTGTCACTTTAGATCATTCTGACAGAGACACAGGGTTGCTCTTCTTGCTCTTCAATTTTTGTCAAAAGATTTTTTTTCAGTTGAGACAAGTGTAATGATATCACGGTACTTGTAAAGAGTTTATGGTGTTTCAGACTCTTGTCAGATGTGGTGCAGCAGTCTTCCTTAAAGCAAACCCTGTCTGTGAAAAAGCAGAGGCAGCGCGGATAATTTGTTAAAGTCTAATACTAGATTTGCATAGAACTACTTTTACTTTTACTTGGGGATGTGTAATTTCATTGTAGATTGTTCTAAGTGTCCAATTTCTTTTCTTCATGTAGGCATAAAAGTTTTCTGTTGGCACAAAGTCTAATCAAAGTCTTCAACCCCTTGCTAGTGGGATTTCAAAACTTTTTTTTAGATCAGTATCATTTTACAGATCTAGTGTTACACAGTCAGCAAAAAAAAAAGAGAAACAACAGTACTCAACTGAATTTCATCATTAAGAATGATTTCCTGTAGTCTGTGGTGCCTCTGTCTTTATTAGACATTCATAACTCTGTCTGAGGCTCAGATAAGTGAGTTTTGTGCCGTCTTTTGCTGCTTTCATATATCATATCAAAAGGTGATAACAAGATTGTTTATCTTTCTAAAGGAGTTCTTTTCTGCACAGGTCATTGATCACTGAATTAGTCATTATCTTGTGTCAGTTTCACATATGCATAACTGTTGTCAAGGTCAGGCTGTTCTGGGCTTGCTGCTGTATTTAGCTGATCCATGTAGGATAAAAGTTTGTTACAATTTTTTTTCAACTCCCAGACTGTAAATGTATTTACCTAAAGAAAAATATAGAAAGAAAAAATGCAAATTTGCCTTTTTCCCTTGTTGCAGTTTCTAACAAGGGAACATAAGACTGTTGGACTTCAAACTGTTTTCCCTGCAGAGATGCTTGCCAGCAGTGAGATTAATTAGTTTTAAATGTATTGATAGAAAATTAACTTATATGCATTTCTAATTTTCTTCCAATATCTTCCATATGGACAAATTATGATGAAATAATATCTCAACATTGTTTTGTTTTACTGTCAGTGTTGGTCAAATGTAAAACAAATGAATGTTATAACATGCCATTTGTCATTTTAAGACTCAGAATCAGAAACATTGCAATGAGCCCCAAAGGGAAATTGCTTTGTTATAATTACAAAAGTAAATAACTTAAAACTACTATACATTTTTTATAATAATAAATACACAGTAAGTAAATAGAAAAATGCTCAAATTTAAATATGCAGAAATTCATATCTGAGGTGGACCCTCCAGGCCTCTTAACATTAGCATGCAGCAGGCTCAGGGTCCTGTCTCCTCTGGTGGTGCAGTCCACAAACTGAGTGAGAGTGAGGAGAGTGTTGTCCAGCTGAAGTCCACCATGAACATGAAGATGCACTGAGGTGCAGAGTCTGAAGTCACATGGTAACAGAATGGATGACGATTACCAGGTTAGAGGAGGGATGGATGTAAAGAAGAACCAAGATGGTGTGTAGGATCTCCTGGATATGCAGCTCCACACCTGACAGTTCGGTGCCCGGGTTGCAAAAACTTTCCATTCTGTTTAGCCATTTGAAAGCGGTTGATGGTAGTGATGGGATACAGAGTAACTTCCTGTAGCCATGTCCCATTGAAACACATAACACTACTCACAGAATTACTGTATTCTGAAAAGTAAACAACTGAAAATAGTTGGATTGTTTTTTCTTCAGCAGTAAAATTTTAGTTATTGAACATCACTACCTATTCATGCTCCCCAGAGGACAAACCTTTTGAATCACCACATTGCTTTAAAATTTGCCTCAAACTTTAACCCTACTAAACTAAGATTAAAACACTAAACATACCTGCAAAGCATGATTGTCATTTAGCATCATCAACATTATTTAGCATTTAGCTTGAAGAGTTGCTAGCATGGCTGGGCATTCTTTTCTTTTTCTTTTTTATCCAGTCTTTCATAATGTGGCCTATAATGAGCACTGTAGATGCTTAGGGCAACTATTCTTGGCTCAAAGATGTGTATTTGTTTTCCTTTCATCCACATTATCGCCATATGCACTTTAAACAAAATGTTTTTGATGAGTTCTTTTACTGCAATGACCTGACCCGATCTCTCTTCTTAACCTGACAGGTAGAGTACCCCCTCAGAGGGGAAATAGTGCTCTCATCCAATGACCTCCAACTGGTGCTACAAGTTGAACATAATCAGTGAGTATTCCTTCTCTTATGCCATCTTTTCTGCTGTAACTCCTTTATTAAGCTCCTCTGCCTTCCCCATGAGAATTGTAGAATTAACTAGGAGACAGACGATGTAGAATGAAGTGATAATGTGGTAGATGGGAAAAAGCTCCAATCATGCATCTTCTCTCTCAGTTCTGTCTTGTTTTTTCGGTTAGTCTGTGTTTTAAGGTTACTAAATGTCTCCATATCTTGAAGACTTATTAATGATTGAATGGATGGTACTGGGATATGGATGTACAAGTGCTAATAGCAGTTTGTAGCATAATAATCTGAAAGCTACAAGGTTTGAGCTCTTGTTTTTTAAAAAAAAGTTGTCAGTTTTCTGGGGTCGGTTGGTCAGCACAGAAAGCTGTGAATTGTCAATGCTGAAAGAGAGAGCTAATATTCCATTAGACACATTAGTTGATAGTTGATAATTCATGACTGTGAAAGTTTAGTTATGGTTTCAACCAATGGTATTTGGAGCTTTTAGTATTTAACATAAGAGAGGGAATATGACACGCTTATAAGTCATAGCTTGAACTGCTTTGTAATAAGAGCAGGAAATGTGTAAGTGACCCACCTCAGGGAACAAAGAGAGAAGAGGCTAATCAGAATGAGTGGTGAGTGCCATGGAGGGCATGTGGAACAGGGTTCAAGGCCAGCAGAGGTTATTATGTTCCTGTGATAACATCAAGGGGAGTTACATCTGGTGCGTGCACATTAGCTGGAGACGTGCACTGACTCACAAGGTGGTTCGCTTAACATGCTCAGAAAGCCTGGAGGTGGAGTGAACGTGGGTGAACACCTACAGCCTCTTCATCAGAACAGTGATTCCTAACCCAATGAAGGCATTAATAAATAAACGGTGTTGCACTTGCTTTAGCCAATTAGTTGAGGATAACCCCGTCAATCACCAATATGAGTTTCCTTTGGCAATGTGGATACAGAACAGAGCTGCCCATAATCAAAAATGTTAACCTACTATTGCCAAAATGAAATACAGTTAGGTCCATAAATATTTTGCCAGCAACACAATTTTTGTTATTTTTCCACTGTACACTAGCACAGTGGATTTGAAATGGATCATTCAGGATGTGATTCAAGTATAGACTTTCAGCTTTAATTCAAGGGGTTTAAGTCCATACATATAATAGTATATACAATAAGATCATATATATATATTATGAGATACATAAAAAAAGTATATGTAACACTTGAAAAAACTGTACACTGTTTTAAACATAGGATCATAAATTCAAAGAGGAATGTATCCCTAACAGACGTCCGCTACCGTGTTTGTGTAATTTTGAAGCAGACACATGGTTGTTTTGTCACTCTGAATGTTGTTTTGTTATGAAGGGATGTGGTAAGTGTTGCACTGAAGGCGTGTGACTTCAGAAGGGATGAGCAAGTGTGAGATGTTTCAGCAAGTTGCACACTGAGACACATTTCAGTATTTCAGTTAAAGGTAGTGTACACATAGAGAATTCATAGGATTTCAGTTGCTTGGAAACAGATTAATGACTTGGAGTAAGAGGAGACAATTGGAGGAAGTGACACAGACAGTTAGGGAGACTGACTGAGACGATGAGGGTATGAAACAAACAGGCAGCAATGAATGAGAAGGAGAGGAGATAGAGATGTATAGAAAGGAGACTGGTGACTCTACACTGAGTCTCAGCCAGTGAGTCAGAGAGAGTAATACAGGACAGCAAGTTGGCAGACTCTGTGTTTATTTTAAACGAGCAGTTGAGTTCTAGTGAAGTGTACATGTTTGGTCTGGACCAGTAAATGTAGGTCAGAGAAAGACGGACACATTCTGAGGAGAGTGTGCGCTCTGTTGAAGGAGGAGTTACTGGGAATGTTACTGGAAACTGAGTTTATTTTATCTACTGGGCCTCTTCCACTGGGACAGGACTGGAACATGGCCAGAAAGCAGCACTGTGTTTAAAGGCCGCAATTATTACATTACACTTATGAAAGGAGGAAAAAATATATCTGGTTTAAATAATAAAATATCATTTCATTTCAACAAAGTACTCCATTGTGAAAAAAATGTATCTAAATGAGCAAAACAAAGCATCTCATTGAAAGAAGAAAAATATTTTGATTGAATTGGTAAGTACTCTGTTATTACGACAACTCCTTGACAGGACACAAAAACAAAGCATCTTCTCATATGATAAAATTTACTCATTAATAGAAGAAATATTGTATCCCAGTAAAACAATACATACTTATCCAAGTAAAAGGTAAAAAAAAAATTATTTGACTTTATTATTTTTATTTGTATTGCATTATATTTGTGACTCATCACCTTAAACTGTCTTTTGTCGGTTTGGGGCTCCACAGAAAGGATAAAACCTTTTGTTTCAAAGACCAAAAATATTTTTCACAACATTGTCTCATATTATTATAGGAAAATACTTAATAAGAAATGTTTTATCAAATCTTATTACGTAAAAAAAACAGGTTTTTCTCTTGATAAGATGTTTGGTTTGTCATTAATAAACACTAGAGTAAGTACAATATTGTCTGCTGGTAACATCCACAGTCAACCATAGTGGCATTCAGATTATTTGGTATTTCCATATTCATTATTTTGTACAGGAAAGCTTTTTCTATCACCTTTCTTTTCTGCCTAACGTTCAGCCATCAGCAAATTCTGTAAGATCCTGTCAGTCCTTTTCACTGTTGTCGCTTCAGGAGGAGAAACTTTTGCTAAAACAATGAATCTATTAAAGAGAAGCAAAGACACTAATATTGGAGTGTTTTGTGTTGTTATGGTTAAGAAGGAGAATCCATCACATGTGAATGATTAACTGATATCTGAAAAGTGCTATATCAGCTTGAGAGACTGGTCTGACTCCTTTTGCTTCAAGCGGTTTAAACAGACATGAGGTAGGAGGAGAGGAGAAGGATGGAATGAGAATGAATGTGCCGGGGAAAACCGACGTACACACACATCCTGAGAATAGATTGAGCATCAGAGTTGGGAGGGGTGTGTGTGTGTGTGTGTGTGTGTGTGTACGTGTGTGTGTGTGTGTGTGTGCATGTGTATGCATGTGTGTACGTGCATGCGTGTGCATGTGTACGTGTACAGTGAGTCCTGGAATACCAGCTGACAGGCCTTTCCTTACTATAATATCCAGAAAAGTGTATCTCTGAACCACGTTGGGCTTTGGTTTTTTCTTTGTTTGTTTGTCTGCTGTTTGTGGTGGTCCAGTT
Source organism: Istiophorus platypterus (assembly GCA_016859345.1). Lineage (NCBI taxonomy): Eukaryota > Metazoa > Chordata > Actinopteri > Istiophoriformes > Istiophoridae > Istiophorus > Istiophorus platypterus. The sequence continues at coordinate 16,576,043 of CM029132.1, read as the reverse complement.
TGTAGAGCAGGGCCTCAGGACATCTGACAGTACTGTTAGTCAGGTCTACCCACTAACAGCCCCAACTCACATAAGGGTAAAGGTCCTTGAAAGGTCGTATCAGTGCTCAAGCTGATGTAGTGAGGAACACACCAAAATACCCACTTGCAGGAAATATCTTAACTGTGTTGTAGTTCCATACTGCATTCTATTTTTAAGCAGGTTCTGAGTGACTACGTTGTGTATAGTAGTAGGTGATTGTAGTAACTCCTTTTGAATTTTAGCATGTTCGCATGTTTCACCAACATTTCCAAGGTCAAAAATGTTGGGGCCCATGAGCCAACATGGTAAAGGGGCCATTAAAGGGCTTGGAAAGTAGGGAAAATTTAACATCCTCAGTTTCATGACACCTGGCAAAACTCCATTAGTTGATGATGATCTTGGGATGTGATTGAATACTCCAGAACAGCTACTTAATGGACCTTTTGTTGAGAGGTGTGGAGCATTCTCCCAACTGCTGTTTCCAAGGTCATGAATGAACCTAAATTTGGTTCTTTGTGACAAAATACTACTTTTTAAAAGCTTTCAACCATATCTCATATTTGTAACCCTTTCTATTCGCTAATGAAGGCTGTGAAATGCTCTTGAGCCTTCAAAAAGGTGAGCAAATTCAAATTCAATTCATTAAGATTATTTTTTCACTTGTAATTGATTAATAGATGAGGACAGGAAATAAAAATTGGGGAAGTTTCATTGAGAAACCATTGTTTGGACTTTCAGAATTGAAAAAAAATTTGAATTGAACTGAAAATTCCAACAGAAAAAATGTGATATAGCTCTTAATATTTATTTCAGACATAGACAGATGATTTCTTTTTTTAGTACTTCAAGTGTCGCTGTTCTAAACGGGGGGGCATATTAGACTGTGACAAGTGTAAACCCAATGAATGTGAAAAACAATATTAGTAAGAAGTCAAATTCATAGAAATTCAATGTTTATCTGTATTTTGAAAATCAGGCCAGGAACCTATTACAGTACTGTAGATTGCAATACTGAGACAATCAAAATGTCTTTACTATCCTCAGAAACAATCATTACATGGTCATTCCAAAAGGGTGTAGCCGCTTGCCATCTTTTTAGAAATCAAAACTGTTCAGAGAGGATTTCTTTCTGCAAATAATAATAATAATTTCTTATTCTGCCTGTACAGTCACCAGCTTAGTTTAGTTGTTTGGATCACTCATTAGATTAAATACAATGTAGCTGTAGAGACTGGACATATAATGTTTTCAAAGATGCCATTTTTACAGTTGCAGCCTCTGAATGTGTTTTTCTATCAATAATGACTTCCCAGAAAGCAGTGCTATGAAGTAAGACATTTTTTTCCCCTGTAGGACATAATATCATAAACCAACTCTTAAATAGTGAAAACAAAACTGCTCTCTGGGGAAAAAATGAAAAAAAAAAGCCTTTTTCGAAATTGAAGTGGCACAGTTTTATTTATTAAATCAAGAAAAGCTTATTTACATTGGAAGGTAAGAGAATCAATTTTGCTAATGTTACAGGTAACCCTGTCTGCACAGGTGCCTGTGTGTATGTGTATGTGTGTGTGTGTGTGTGTGTGTGTGTGTGTGTGTGTGTGTGTGTGTGTGTGTGTGTGTGTGTGTGTGGGTGTATGTTGAGCAAGTACAAGCGAGAAAAAAGAATTAAGTAAACATGTAAATTATCAAAGAAGAGCCGACAGGGCAATATTCATATATTAAATATTAATAGCATCAAAACAATTGGCCATATCATTCAAGTGCTTTGCATAGGCCTGTCGTGCTCAGCAGCTTGATCTTCTCGCTCTGGTATATCTCACAGTATATCTCACCCACAGCTCAGGATGTTAGCATTGCTCTTAAAGAACATATTTAATTTTAATTAGCAAATTTTCTGTTGAGGGTTTGTAGATGAAGTGCAGTGTTAATGAAAGCCTTGATTACACTGCCACCCTGGGATGATACATAATGAAATGGGCAATACATCCCCTCCATTGCACGTGATGATTAATCAGACCCTTGAAAATGTGTCTAGTTGAGCTAAATGTATTGCTGTAATACAGACAGCAGACCTGACAAGGTGTTAATTAGGACTCTAGTCCTCTGAGAGTCTGACTTCACAAAGAAAGAGTTTAGAGGCACTTTTTAAGCACTCTCCTGGCAACAGCTTTTATTATCCCAATTCCTCCATTGATTATTTTCCCCTGAAACTAGCTTGTTTGAGCTTGGCTGCAGCCCCATAGTGTCTCCACTTTAATAGTGATTAAAATCAATAATGAGCTTTGTTCTGTTAATCTGCTCTAATCCAGCTCGGGATGTCAGCTCAGATGATGACTGGCAGCTCTGAGCCAGCTGCGTCCGCCTATTTTTTCGCGAAGGAAATCCCAAGAAAACTGCTCTGATTTTGGAGCTGCTTCAACTGGCAGGATGAAGGGAGTGAAGGGGGGGGGGGTTGGAATGACTCTCTGGAGTGTGGGAAAGACAGAGACACTGCAGTGGGTTAGAGAGGCTCACAGGAAACAGCAAACCTTCAGTGAAAGTTAGTCCTGGAGGTCGAGGCGGATAGGATCTGGAAGGGGTAAAGTACATTTGAAAACAGTTGGAGGCAGAGAACAGGTGGTGGTGTTGGATGTTGTGAGCCTGGGCCTGCCAGACCTATATACCCTGCAGACTCTAGTGTTTCCTGTTTGGCATGTGCTGAGGAAGTGCTGTTAAAGCAGCTGTGCAGCCTTGAAACAATATATATATTGGTCCACATTTCTGCATGGTTGCGTAGTCACACACAAACACACACACACATACACACACACACACACACACACACACACACACACACAAACACACACGCACACACACACACACTCTCTCTCACTCTCTCTCTCTCTCTCTGTCTGACATCTGATGCGTAAATAGTACAGTCCTGTCCACCATTGTGTCCCTAAAGATGGCGTAGCCTCATCTGTCAAAATGTGACCTTCTGAAACTGAATTTCTGAGACAGACCACAACTAAGGCTCAGTCCTGCTGGGCTTTGTTGCCATCTCTCATTTAACTTCTCACCTTAAGTCCAGGATGACTGATGACCAAAACCAGTCATACTTCATACGCTTTTTCCACATACTCAAAAAGCAAAATCATAACCCACAACACAACAATACACAGGTGTTTCTTACCACCATTAAAATGTCTAAAAGTTTCAGTTTCTGAAGGTTTTCTATATTCATTCTGTTCACTGGGCGGATTTTTAAGCTAATAAACTCCCACACTATTTTAGGTTAATTGTTGCCATGAAAATGACCTTGACTGTTATTTGAACTGAGACAAGAAAAGCTGACTCACAGTCAGTTAATGTCCTCTTATTTGAAATTTAAGCTATCAAAATATCACTGCATTGCCTTTCCCAGATCCAATATCTGTACAAACCTCTCTTGTTCGATTTGAAAATTAATGCATAATTTTTTAGCTGGCCTTCTTTTGGAATAGATTGGTCATTCTAGTGGTAATGTGATTTTATTTGAGTTAGTTTTTGAGATATTTTGCATAATGCATATTCAAGTGATGCTGATATATGCTACAGAATGCACATTCAGCAGGCTCCAGGACAGAATGGAATGGAAAAAGGCTGAGCAGGAAAAATAGGGTATCTTCAATGGCTTTAACTGTGTGGAACTCTGACTGAACACCAGATTAAATGGTAAAATGCATCAGTGCCATAGGGGGTAGGAAGTAGGATTACAGCAGTTGGTTGGTCGGCCCACTGATTTGGTTCAGAGAGAAAAAATACAACTATTGGATGGATTGTGAATAAATTTGTTGCAGACATTCATGTTTCCCTCCAGATGAATTGTAATACATTTTGTGATCAAGACTAATGACATTCCCCTCAGCCTTAGCTGTACTTCATTTTAACAGCTAATTAGCAAATGTTAATGTAAATGTTAATTTTGCCATTGTGAGCATGTCTGCCGCATGTGATGTTATGTGATGCATTTAGCTCAAGACTTATCTCAATTACTGTGAGTAGTAACTGTTAATTTCAGTCAACTTTGTTTGGCTTTTGCTCTGAGTCATTGATCATTTATAGTCTGGCTTTAGGTCGACATTATTATATTATTTTTAAATCTATTATTATTACATTTTCAATAAATTCAGTTCTTAACTGCAAGTGTAACATTGTCATGAGTGACAACTCTGTTTTTTTTCAGTGTGCTCATCTCGATCAGTCTGAACTGTACCATTTTCATATTGTTGTATAGTGAATTTAACATTATTTCTGGGCTCTCAAGATGTCCCTCATTGCACTCTCAGAACTCTACTGATATATTTTGCTTTAAGTTTGTCTTTTTTAGCCATATATTGCTCAAGTGACAAGTGCATGTTTGTAAATGTGAGATAAAAAACCCAGTCTCATGTCCCAGTGTTAACACGCTGATGTTTTATCACATTTATTCCTTGGAACAACCTGGCCTATTCACCTTGACTGCTCCTGTCTGTATGGCCCACCCAATGTGTGCTAGGCACTTTTTGTTGGAAGGCCACTCAGGAAATGCTCAGAGCTTCACTTCTACTTTTTTATTTCAAGGTAAATATGATATCTATGAAAAGATAATGAAAACAAATTGATCTTATGTTGCACAATCATTTGGATGCACTGACCTCTATATTGCCTATGTCACGACCTTTTAAGTGTACATATTTGTATGTTATCACACAAACTTGAATTAAACTGTAAATGCTACAACTGATAAGCTAAGACCATACCTTGCACACATTTCGCTGATTGATCACTGTGTAATAAGTAGTCGTATTTTGTTATTTTTATTTAAAATTAAAGATAACAAACATAAAAGTCAGCATCAATGATAACACAAAAAGCTCAGTTTTGGTACTGGTACAAACATATTTGCAATGAGCTGTCATTGCTCCTTTTGTTTTCAAAGGAAGCCATTGACCTTGATCCTTTGACAGGGGCTCAGGGAATTGACAGCACGCTTCGCAGATCGGTGACAGGCCATGAACAGGCGCAGGAGCCAATTAGAGCCGGTGTGACAAACATGAAGGTTCCTTGTCGACCTAGCCAGAATGTAACCACAAGGTGTGGTCAGGTTGAGGTTAGCTGTAAACTGTGCTTGTCATGTCACCCCTTGATCCTGTTTCACTGTTCTCCTCTAAGAGTTAAGACATATATACACTTGATGCAAGCAATCACTGGCTGTTACTATGTAGATACAATAGAGATTTTTTAAGGTATAGCTCAGTGTTAGATTTCACTCTCAAAGGCACTCCCCAACACCAGATATTTTTATAATACGTGATCAAATGACTTACCCACAAGAACAACAGTATCAGTCATTTCATCAGTTGCCTTAAAATGACAAACTAGATGTTTCAAGTGCCACATCCCCCTCATTCCCACAATAAAGGGAGGAATGGTGATATAAGTAAGGTGAGGTTATCATAGGGAAAAAAACAGAGATACAGTTGTGCATTTTCTGTTTAAGACTGCATTATTTAAGTCCAGCCAAAACATTCTTAATCCTTAATCACAGGTTTATTACCATAACCAATGCTGACAGGTCTTAATGTTTCTCTGAGCTTACCTTAAAAAAGTACTTATTTTTATCAGGCTATGACCTTTCCCCAAACCTTTAACTAGCATTGTGACATCATAAAACCGATTTACGTTTCAACAGTGTTTGTAACGGTTACGGAAGGTACAAAGAAATGATGCCATCTTGCCAATATGGGTCACAAATCACAAAATGCTTCTCCGTGTTCTTCTAGGGGGCATGGATGATTGATGTATTTTGTTACTTAATTTAGAGGACTTGTAGATGAACAGGCTGTTTTCATACTGCTTAAGCTTATGTGTTGCTGTCTGACAGACATCAATCACCATGACCAATGAAATATTTAAGACGAAAGCTGATTTGTTTCTTTCTTGGCAAATTTTTGGCCATCAGAAGCTTAGAAATCAATATCTGACATAACAGTTATGTCTACTGGGTTTGAAAACAATTGCCCATTTGCACGTCTGACAGACCCAAATCAACACCAGCATTCAAAATATCGGGCTCTTTAGCTGCTAAATACTCCACTTTGTTGCCAGATAGTCTTTAACTGTGTCTGTCTGTCGTTTGCTGTGGAGCAGGTCGTGTACTTTGAGTTAATCAAAGCTTTTACACTGAAAACAGCTGCCTGTTTGAAAACTGAGCTGAAAAGAGGGGAGTTTATGCACCATAAAACCAAAACTATATTCTAAAAGAACCTTAAAAGCTACATACAGCTGAGAAGAACTGCATAGTTGGTGATAATTCTCTATGTCGCTTTGAGAAACAGCTTTCATATTGCGTATGGTCATTTGATCCATTGCTGAATTAAAAAGTGTGATCAGTGCAGCTTTAATAAATAGAAAATACTGATTTCATTCAGTATAACATTGAACCATTACACTGAATGAGCAACTATTTAGCTTTTTTTCTCTGCCACTTGCCTCTTGTTTTGTGGGAGTCATGTGTTGTATACTGTGGTGTGTAATTGCGGCCCCTCATCAGGCCTCAGATCTTAGCTGTTTTTTCCAGATGTCTCTTAGAGTACAAGGGAAAGCTGCTTAATTGCATTAACTGAAACTCTGCAATTGTTTTGTCTTTTTACTTCCAGAGACCATTAACTTAGTTTAACTCCAACTCAAGCATGTGAAAATTGTAATTATAATATAAACTATTTATGTTTGCCACACAGTGCACAATAAAAGGGCTAGCAGTGTTGTGAAGTAGCTATAGGAAACGTCACCTGGAACCTGGCAACTATCATTTCTCTTTTGTCTTACCACCACCATCTCCTATCCCAGCAGCACTCAGCCCTTCTTACGGATGAGATGAATGTCCTCTCTCAGCCCTGCTGTGTTTGTATCACGAGGCTCAGCACAATATGCTCATTTCAGAATGCACAAATCTTCAGTTACACCTTTTTTTTCCTTTTTGCTCAGGGCCTCATTAGGCATAGAGCCAGTTTTTCTTTAGATAAAAACATTTGCAGGTCTTTCAGCTCCCTATAGCAAAACACAATTTATGGTTGGCCATAATTTAATTTATGACCTTGTCGGTAAGGCACGTGTTGGTGTAATCCATTATGATATGATCATGCAAGCAAAAGAGGCTGTAATGGGGAGGGTTATTAATCTATTTTCTGTACAGTGATTGCTGCAAAGAGGTAAGGAGCAAAGAAAAGGCAACTGGTCCACCCCCTGACTCCCTCCCCACTTCTGTGTCAGGTGTTTATCAGCCCATCTCGATGCTACTTGAGTTGTGAATGCTGCCTATGGCAGGGGACTGATAGCTAGTAAGGATGACCAAAGGAGTCCTGTGTGTTCCCTATCATCCCAGTTATTGTTAAAGTAGTTCGGTCTGTGTATGTCTGTTTTCATTGGTAAATAAAAGGGGTGGAGTGGGGAGGACGTGTGTGAGCAACAGGACATTGTGTGTATCACATCTTTTGTGTGTTTCCTCATGGCTCCTGTCAGTAGGGCAATGGGTCACTTTTTCTCCCTCTGTCTCTCACACCTCGCTGTCATCCACTGATGTCTCTCTGCCAGCTCTTGGCAGAAGTTCATTTGTAGACATAACAAACATCTGTCTGGGCTCTCACGCTTGTTCTGTTGTTTCAGCTGGACAATAAATACTCTTTTTTTTTTACTACAGAGCAAAAACACATTAAGGAGTTCAATCAAAGTGAAACATTGAACAGTGTAAAAGTCTGGTGCTGTATATTGCATATGGCCACATTTTTTGCTGATTCTCTAGTTCTCCACTTGTCTACAGTTCAGCATTTAGTTAAGTTGGACTGTGCCATTATTACTTTATGGCCATACCACACCTGCTCTATTGAACAAGTCTCCAGTACAGGTACATTATTAAAAATCAACAACAGAATTAACCCCATAAATGGAGATAAACTGCGCCATCCGACAGCTCATACAACTGGAAAATACTTGTTTTCTAAACAAAATAAATCACTAAAAATAGTAAATACTAGTAACAAAAAATTTAATTACATATGGGCCTGTTCTTTTAACTGGTCAGATGTACAGAGCTTATTAATTCAATAAAAAAACGAATGCTTCGGTAAGGTTGATAATAAAACAAAAAAAAAGTTTTAGAGGTTTAAGGCAAGGATGCAGTCTGAGCTTCACATAATTGAACATTTACTGTATATTAATGAGTTGGCAATTCTGCAGTCATCTACATCACCTAGGCTCACTGTAGGGGACCAAGAAAAAAAATGACTCCTAAATGCAGGCAACCTTTTCAGGGTGTCCCCTGCAGCACAAGGACTGCGACAAAATCTTTCCATATTGGAGAAAACTGCAAGGACTGTGAACTATGAATAAATATAGACAAGGAAAGCTTTGACTTCAATGCTAAAGAAGAAACAAACCATAAACAGACGCTACATTGGCTTGAACATGAGCACCTCTAGGTGGTTTTACATAGTCTTAAATATATTTAACCCCCCAATTCCATTAAATATTAACCTAATTCTTTAACTAGAATAATATCATAGACCATGTGGAGTATGGAACAGAGTACAAAATGGCCCACAATTTGCCCACTTTAGGGGCCACCAGGCACTTACTAAATGTGCATTTTGGAAGCTGTCTGGATGGTTGTTGATGATTCCTGGTTGTGTAGTTAACATGCAACCTGTTTCAACAACTCATCACTATATACCTCAACAACTCACCCCAAATCTATCCTACTACTGAGTAAAAATGTAAAAACCAAAGAGGAGATGAAATTTATTTTAAACTGAAATTAATAAATTCATTGCATTTGAAAGCACCTAAATTCAGTAAATTAAAATAGTTTTGCATGGTTGCATTTTGAGCATGTAACCAGGAGTTAGAGAAATGCCTGGTGGCATTTGGAATTCACTCATCAAAAACTGGCAGCACTGAAAAAATGGCAAGTTGTGAGCCATTCCATTCTATACCAAAGAAAACATGGCTGTCCTAATTTCAAATTAAAAATAACTCAATTGGAATTTGCTTCGCATTCTTCCTCTTGTTTTAGTTCTGGCAGTACAAATACAGTATAAGAATATTCCTGCCACCCACTGTAAAATGTCTCAAACTTATCAGACCCACCCCCACCCCTCATAAACACCATGTGGTGTTTCTGGACAGGGGAAACAAATTATGTCATGAAAATAAAGAGCCAAAGCAAAGCTGGAATTTCAAGATTCTGATCCAGAAATAAGAAATCATTATTCAAAATCCAGCTGGAATTTGTTGTAAAGCAAACAACTAAAAAGCAAGCTTTGGGACACAACCTTATTCATGTACATGTTGTGTGCTTTGCTCCATATATTTAGATAAAGATGGTGCCAAAAAAGGCAAATCTAATATAATTCTTTATTTAATATAAAGACTTTAAGAAACAGCATTTCCTAAAAGCCTTAGACCATCAAGGTTCATGAGTGGTTTAATAGTTGTGGTTAGTTCACATTGAACAGAATAAAAGTTATTGGACAGCAGAGATTACAACTAAAAAATTGAACTTTATTGATAATAACAAAACCAAGCTACAATGAAGTAATTATCTGGTATAACGCAATGTTAAACCATAAAAGTCATGGAGGGTTTTTTTTTCTGGGAGCTTTTGAACTTTTGAGCTTTATCAGTTACTTTTATTCATTTCAATCATTTTGTTAACAGTGCTCGGAGTTACCATTTTTCTTGTTGTACAGTCACAGCATCTTGGTGTAACCACCAGTAAATACTGTACAATTTATTGCCAGGAACATAAAAATGGGGCCAAATTGTCCTAACAAAATTGCTGTCTGAGGTTAATAGATATGTCAGTGTTGAAAAAAGTCTTAGCAACAGGTTACAGTGTAAACCGATCTTAATAATATATTGCCCAATGGGATGACATAATGGCCTACCAAATTAGTTCTGAGTTATAAAGAACAATTTAAAAAAATATGGTTGCATCTAAATCCATTTGAAAAACCATTGCCATACCTCTCCCTTCCCTGCAATGCCTAAGGCTCAAACAAAGGACACAGCAGAAAAAGACAAACTGTCTTCTCCCCGCAACTGTAATCTGCAGCTCCAAAGAACACCATAAAATCCTGTCAGCCATCTCCATGACTGAAAGTGTTGCGAAACCCGCTGCACTGAAAAGTATAGGATCGCTCCTAAAACAGAAAAAGGATAAAATACAAAATATTCAGTATTGTTCTTCTTCCTCCATGGATCCAATAGTGCAAGGTCAAGAAAAAAATGTAGTGACAACCAAAGACACGTTGCCTTGACCAGCTCTTGGTATATTCTTGTCCTATTTTCATTGTAAAATGTGGTCTTTGACAAGAAATAATACAAGGCCCTGACAGAGCTCCATCTCTTTTTATGATTATTGATTATTGAAGCAACATTTTAGGGGGCAAAGGCAGGAAACCTTAAATTGATATAGAAAACAGCGTATTGGTTAAAAACCCATCATGAGAAACACTGCTCATGAAAAACAAAGAAAATAGGACAATTATTTTTTAGCAGCATGAGCTATGCTAAGGTATGCTTCATCGCATCATTAACATCTCAGTTTTTTGTCTGAGTAGTTGACTGCAAAAGTACTAGTCTCTCCAACATACCATGCATTATTCCCACAACATTTTCTTATGTGTTTCCAATATCAGGGTTATATCAGAGGTAATATCAAGTTTTTGCCATGCTACCAAGGTGCCTCCACAGAGTGCAGTTTCAGACACACAGTTGCTCCACCACTTTGGTCTGGACTAAAATATCTCAACAACTATCACATGGATTGTTGCAAAGGTTTGTACAGACTTTCATGGTCCTCAGAGGATGAATCTGAGTTCTTTTTTTGATCTCATAACATTTCCTCTAGTACCAATAGCAGATCACAGTAGTTACTTATCCAGTTAAAAATCACAATATCTACCTGATGGATCAGCACACAATTTAGTACAGATATCAGTGGTGCCCAGTGGATGTTTCCTGATGAGATTTTGGTGTTCCCCACACTTTCCTTCTGGTACCACCATGAGGTTTACATTTTTGATTTGAAGTGGAATGTGTTGACAACAGTTGGATAGATGTCAATGAAATTAATTTCAGACATACAAGACCCCTACAGGATTAATTGTAAAATCCATTTCCTCTTGTGCAATCATCAGGTCAATATTTTTAATTAGTCCACTACATTGGTTTATGACCAAATAACTGCAAAACTCATGACATTCCCATCAGCTTAAGCTTAACTTTGTGTTGATGGTATTTAAAAAATGTTAGCATGCTAGTACGCTAAAGTACGATGGCAAACATAGTAAACATTATAGCTGATAAACATCAGCACGTTTTCAAAGCACGGCTCTGCTAAAGTGCATCATCACAAAGCTGCTAACTGGCTGCAGACTCTTAGTCCTATTTATTTATGATATTGATATTTGAACCAGCTTCAAAAGTCCAATATTGGGTGGGTTCTAAGATACACTCAGTTACCAGTTTATTAGGTACACCGAGCTAAATATAATGCTTTCTAATACAACAATCCTGCAATTGAGCCTCCCTTCATGAAGGTTAAAATATTCACCTTTCTTTTGACACTTTGTTAAAGAGGTGCTGATTCAACTGTGTGATCATTTTGGGGGCTGCTATGTGTGGAGCTGTTGAATTGTATTGTGTTATACTAACAAGCGTATCTATTATTTTGTTGATCCTATTTATCTCAGTAATGGTAGGCTAAACACCAGAGAAACCTGTATAATAAAGAACAGTTCAACCAAAATTAAAAACAAAACAGTAAATACTGTCTACCTACACACTGTGTCTACATGCATTTGCATGTGCATTTTAAAAATATTTAACATTAACCCATCAACTGTTTCTTTTTTCCTGCCCTTTTCATATAATTGGGGGGAAAAAATAAAACTTTTTGTCCTTCAAACTAACTTTTCTATACAGAGTGTTCTCAAACGTCTTCCATCTATCTAATATTTATGAAAAGTTCAAACAATTCATTGAATAAATGAAATGTTAAATTTGGCCTGATAACATTACTTCAACTAAAATTGATATTATTCTCAAAGGTAATACATCCAACTCTTTAAATCTAGTTTCCTTAGAAAGAAAATTATTGTTTTTTCATAGAAGAGGTGTGTTCTTTTTTTTTTTTTTGATCAACTGTATTGAAACCCACCCTAGTCTCTGCACCTTGCTGTGTGTGCAAAAATAAAGCTTGGGATTAATAACCCATAAGAAACTATGGTTTACAGTGGTTTTAATAAAAGCTAAAACTCACATAAAACATCCACAATTAAGCCTGTTGTTGCTTATTGTATTCATGAAATGTTGGGTAGGAAAACGTTTTTTCTTTTAGTCATTAAATGTTTGCATTTTTATCATTAGTCTTGCAAAGTAGAATGGTTGCTTAGTGAAATTTTTACATCTTAGCTTTAAAAAAACATCTGAGAGCAAAGGTATATTGAAACAGCTTCTTGTGTCTAGGCCTATGTGACAACTTGAGACCAGTTTTACACAACAGGTCTTGGAAACCACATCAGGTGTGTGGTAAACCTCATCCTTGCTTAGATACTGTCACACCTTTATCAGAGTGACAATAGCTGCTGTGTTTCAGAGAAATGATATATCTAAGCTGAGATATTCTAACACATGCAGGAGGATGTGTTGGCACTTCCTGAAACTCAGATTAAGAAGACAACAGGAACTCAAAGGCAAGTGAGATCAGTGTGTGACAAGAAGAATGAACAACACTCTTCAGTGTTCAGTTCTCACTTCCTTTGCACCCTAGCAGCATGATTTCATGGTTCACTGGAAATACAAGTTTCTGTTCAAGAATTCTCTCGTGATCCCGTCTGTTACTAAATCTGTTCCTAAATATAAATGTAGTGGGAATTACTTAATCAAATCTTATGTACTATTATTTTTTTAATGCAAATGATGACATGATTTGTTGATGAAATGAAGAAATTAGCTCAAAATTAATTCAAAGTTCATGTAAATTCATATGGATAATTACTAGGGTGTTGATTTTACACACAAACAAACAAAAAGCAAGCAACTGGTTTTAATGTTATCTCACCTGAATTTGTTGGTTTTGAGTTGTCTCAGATTAGTGGTTCATTGCCTCCCCAGTGACCTTTTCTGGTTTGAGGTGAACCATTCTACATTTAGTAGGCTGAAAGTAGGATCCACTCCACAGCTACCTGTTTTCATACAAAAATCGTATCTATGCTTTTAACAACTGTTCATGTATCAGTGCATCTACACAAATCCAAAAGCACAAACTCCTTCATGTCGGGACAGTTAAGCCACATCTGGCTTATTTGTTGTTCTTCCAGACACCTAATGATTTATGATTTAGCTGTTCAGCACATATAGGCATATACACGGATAAATTCTTTCATTCTGTGTCGCCTGCCTGTTCTCTCTATGTTTTTATAAGGTGTGGTAAATTCTGTCTCCCTCCTCAATTAAACTCAATAAAACTTACTTTTCTCAGACAGATGTTTTGCCATGAAGTATTTTTTTTTGGAAAACAGTAAAAGAAATTAAATAAGCCTAATTTCATTTCAGTCCTTCAAGAGCTACGTATTGAAGATCCATTCCTGTGCTGCATATCTGATTGCATCTTGACTGAAATGCTGATTGTTTTGCAGTGCAATGTATAGTGTTTTTTTAGAAGGGAGTCTGAGGCAGATGATCTTTTTTTATCTGTGACAGTCACAAGCAAACAAATAGTTTCCGTTTACAAGATAATCAAATGTCAAGAGTGTTAGTGCCAGGACTGTAAATATTCCTCATCATTTATTTGATTTTGTTGTCATAGTTAAAACTGAATTAAAAAGAAAATGGTTTGTTTTAATTGCAGCAGGAACAATTTCAGTGTTAACATAATGTGAAATTTAGTTAAATAACGTATCAATAGCTTTGATATATCTACTGATAACTGATATGAAGTGCAACAAAAAGCATACACACATTGATGTCTCTTGTTAGCCGATTCATTTCAATTCAATTTTATTATATAGCACTATATCATAACAGACGTTCTCTCAGGGCACTTTTCATATTTATAGGTCTAGACCAGACTCTTAATAGTTATTATTTACAGAGACCCAACATTTCCTCCATGAGCAAGAATGAAAAACTCCCCTTTAACAGGTAGAAACATTGAACAGATCCCGGCTCGTGTGGGTGTGGGTGGTGGTGGTGGTGGGGGGGGGGCTCGACTGGCTAGGTTGAGAGTGAAAAAGAGAGAGAGAGAGAGAGAGAGAGATGGGGCAGAGGGAGAAGAGAGAGCATAGCACAATAGTGGGACTAATACCTATATATACTATATTATACTAACAGGGCTAATATTACTAATAGGACTAAATGGAATCGAAACAGTAATGATCATAATAATTAAAGCAATGGGTGTTGATCAGGCTCATGGGGCAGTAGATGATCTGCAGCCATAGATCCAGACTCAGGAGCATCAGAAAAATCCTGCAGAAAGCGACAGGAGGAAGAGGAGAGAGAGGAGGAAGCACAAAAAGGGAGGAGGCGGTGGAAAGGGAAGCTCGGTGCATCATGGGAAGTCCCCTGGTAGTCTAGGCCTATAGCAGCATAGTGAGGGGATGGCTGGAGCTAATGCTGAGCCAGTTCTAACCATAAGCTATTTCAAAGAGGAAGGATTTAAGCCAACTCCTAAATGTGGAGAGGGCGTCTGCCTCCTGGACCCAGACTTGAAGATGGTTCCACAGCAGAGGAACCTGATAACTGAAAGCTCTGCCCCTGTTCTGCTTGTGGAGACTAATCAAAGACAACACCAAGATTCCTTGCAGTGGTGCTAGAGGCCAGAGCACTGACATCTAGAGTGAGTATGTCATTAGACAGTGTTTCTGAGGTGTTGCGGACCTGAATGATTGGTTTCGTCAGGCTTCATTGACAGGTACAATTGTGTGTCATCTGCATAACAATGGAAGTTTTTGGAGTGTTTCCTGATAATATGGCCTAAGGGAAGCAAATATATGGTGAATAGAACTGGTCCAAGCACTGAACCTTTTGGAACTCTGTGACTAACTTTTGAGTAGATGGAGGATTCATCGTTAACGTGCATGAATTGAAATCGATCTGATAAGTAGGACTTAAACCCGCTAAGAGCAAGTCCTTTGATGCAAATAAAGTGCTCCAGTCTCTGTAATAGGATTTGATGGTTAATAGTGTCAAATGTGGGACTAAGATCTAACAGAACAAATACAGAGACAAGTCCTTCATCCGATGCAGTTAGTGGATCATTCATAACCTTCATTAGTGCTGTCTTAGTCTATAATGCCTCTAAATCCTGACTGAAAATCCTCAAATAAACTATTATTATGTAAAAAGTCACACGACTGGTTGGTGACAGCTTTCTCAAGGATCTTAGAGAGCAAGGGGAGGTTGGATATGGGTCTATAGTTGGCTACAACATCTGGAATGAGGGAAGGCTTTTTAAGAAGAGGTTTAATTACAGCTATTTTAAATGACTGTGGTACATGGACTGAAAATAAGGAGAGATTAACACTTTGTCTCTAATAGTAAGAATTTTATCATTAAAGAATCTCATGAAATCATTGCTACTGAGACTAAAAGGAATACATGGATCAATGGAGCTATGACTCTCAGTCAGCCTGGCTACAGTGTTGAAAAGAAACCTAGGGTTGTTTTTATTTTCCTCTATTAAAAGTGAGTAATAGGCTTCTCTGGCAACATTGAGGGCCTTCTCTTAAATTTTTAAACTGTCATGCCAGGCTAAGCGGGATTGTTCCAGTTTAGTAGAGCGCCATATCCTTTCAGGTTTTCGTGTTGTTTGCTTTAATGTACGGGCTTGGGAGTTAAACCATAGAGCTAACCTTTGTTTTATTATCTTCTTTTTTAGAGGGGCAATAGAGTTGAGTGTCGTTCTCATTGAGCCTGAAGTGCTATCAACAAGCTGATCAATTTTGGAGGGGCTAAGGTTAGCAAACAAGTTCTCTGTTATATTGTGATATGGCAGTGAATTTAGCAATGATGGAGTCACTTCCTTAGATTTAGCTACAGCACTATCAGATAGACATCTAGTAAAAACATTTTGGTCTAATGGTGTGTAGTCCAGTAACAGAATTTAAAAAAATTATTAAACAATGGTCCCAGAGAAGAAGATTCTGTGGAGAGACTAGTAAGTGCTCAATTTCTATGCCATATGTCAGAACAAGGTTGAAGGTGTGGTTAAAACAATGAGTGGGTTTATTTACCCTTTGGACAAAGCCAACTGAGTCTAAAAGTGAGATAACAGCAGTGCTGAGGCATCACTATCAATGTCCACATAAATATAGAAATCGCCTACAATAATTATTTTGTCTGTACTAAGGACTAATTTTGATAAAATATCTTAAGAATTGAGAGTATGGTCCAGAAGCATGGTACAGTATAACAAATAGAACAGACTTTAATGCATATGATGATATGATTTTGTTGATGAAATGAAAAAATTAGCCAGAGTTTAGCTAAAGGTAATTAAAGACTGACAAAATAATTTTCATTCATGGTCAACTTAATAGCTTTTTCTGAGGCCTTTAGCAACATTTCATGGCCCTCCTCAGTGGAAAGAGATTGCTTTCTTGTGATGTTGAGAGTGACATGTGGTTAAAGCTCTGGAAAAAACTAGTAAGTTGACCTAAAACAACTATGTAACCATAAAACCACTGCTTAATATCAGATGATTGACACTATTCATTCAGTGTTCAAAGGTAGTTCAACAGCTGGAATCTCTAATCATCAGTGGAAGGCAGAACAATAAGTCTGGCTTCTCCCGTCAGGAGTTGTCCAGTAATGTGAATGCTGGCATGCTCTAAACCTGGTAATCTTTCCAACTGCTACCTTCCATCCCTCATGATGTGAACTCTGCATATAATGGAAAGGTCTGGTTGGTCAAGAGCACGGAATCTTCATTAGTATTGGGCATATTGCCATTAAATTTAGCATGGATATGGATGGTCTTTTGACAACCGTTCTCAAGTTTTGAGATCTTCTGACCTTGTCTTCAGCATCAGCTGGTTATAAGAAAAGTGTGGAGTCAAAATGCAGCATTAAGGACAGCAAAAACAGACATTGCGCAATTCATCTATGCCTTTTTATTGTAAGACGCAGTGAACGCTGCAGCTGCTTGTTCATTTCTTACTATTTCCTTGTCTTCCTTTTCATCGAAGCTCTCTCCTTCCTGCTCCCTCTATTTCACTGCAGGTTGACATTCAAATGTAAGTAGTTTCACTACAGAAAAATAATGTTAATGTCAGGGGTGTTGTGTCTATATGTTTTTCATAGTACTCTTGACCCTGAATCTGTGTGTGTGTTGCTAGAGTCATTATCTCTTTAAAGATCTGTAAGCTTTGTTACTCACCTGTTGGTGGACATTTGACCAGCTGCTTAGGAGGTGTCTTACAAATATTTTCAAGTGTTGTTTTTAAATGCAGGAGTTGGGGACTTTTGACCCAAACAATTAGGAATTAAAGCTAGTGTCAAGCAATGGCTAGGGTTAGGGTTAGTGCACCATCTGTTGGTCAGTTACAGTGAGGGAACAATACTTTGCCATGACTCTTCAATTGGAGATTTACAATATGTAGATATTTCATTCAACATTTTCTGCTCAAGGACTTAAAAACCTGTAAAATAGTAATAAAGCTAGAAATATTTCACCATGAAGCTGAATACAAAACCACTCTTAGTCCGATAAAAGAAACCATTGTAGGACCACAAGGTTTTCACCTGACAGTGGTGATAATTGATGCTCCCTGGAGACTGTGATCTCTCTTGTCAGCTGAGAATGTTTAACTGATCACCACATACATTTATCAATGAACCAGAAAATGTAGCCTGATCCCTGGGATATCACCATGGATACTATCAAAGACACATCCTCCTTCTCCATCCTTTAAAATCCATTTTCGATGGAGCTATAAAGAGTATCAGTGTGCAACCACACAGATAAGGAAGCAAGTAGTTCTGTCTCTCTGGTTTCTGGCTGCAGAGGCAAAAGTCAGCACATATTCTCTCTGGACAAAGGAACCTTTCAGGCTGAAGCCAAGCTACAGTAACAACTTTTATAGCTTTTAAGACAGCATGACACTGTTGTTAGTAACCCTTGAGAAAGTTTCATTTGAGAGTAACTACACCTCAAGCATTCACTATATTTAATATTCAGCTTGTGATAATTCCATTCAGCTATTTCAGTACAATAATGATGAGCTTTACATCAATGAAGCCATTCACTGACTGGTATTCCCTGTTTTTCTATTAGTCCCTCGGGCATGCCTGTTGAATAAGACCTCCTAAGACAGCAGGATATTCTAGTCATTCGCTATTAGTCATTTACATGTGATGTGTTTATTTAGACGGCTGAAACACAGGTTGCATTTGCCTGTGTTTGCTCGGGAAGTCTGGTGATGGCAGAAGCCTGTTTATATCAGATTTTAAAACAGACAAAGGTGAGGTCTGTGTGTTGTTGACTGTTAATATTTGAATCTATCTTCTGCAGTATCATTGGGTTTCCACCCCTCCTGTCAGTTTCTACTGAGAACAACCAAGTAAACAAGCAAAAACTTTAAACAGAGTAAGTGGTGCTTGGTCAGTATGTAAAGCTGAAGAAAGAAATCTTTGCATAGACAATCTCAATTTTATTTTTTCATTTCTTGTCAAAATCACTACGTTTTAAAATACCAGCTTCATTGCAAATGGATTTGAACAAATCTCCTCATAGTGTTACAGCTTACAGCTGTTTTTTTATCTTTGTTTGAGAGAAAAGAAAATTAGGGATTCTATATATGACACTTACAATGGAAATTTAGAAAAAAAAATAACTTATTAACTGATTGAAAGATTAATCAACAGCAATTCTAATAATTAAATAAACTGTTTAAAACTAGTCTATGTAAAACTTTCTGAACAACAGCAGTGTGGCCACAAGTAACAGTTACATGGTAATGGTGGTAACAACAATGAACCTTAGAAAACAGTCATGACATCAGTGCGTTGTCTTAGTAATGACACAGTAATTAATCATCAATTACACTGCAATACTCCTATCCAAAGTTAGCTAACATTAACCACCATTGGCTACTGACGATACCAGATCAACTACGACTGTAGCAGCAGAACCTCTGAACATTTACTAACTTAAGAATGGGTTTGTTTTATTATTTCTGAATTCTTTCATTTATGAGAGGATGACTGTGTTTTTACAATATATGGATTACCTGCTCTTCTGTGTTTTGTTTTGATGTTAATTGAGTAGCCTTGGGTTTGGTACCACTAAAAGAAGTAAAGAAACCATTTGAGGACCTCACCTAGGAGTCTAGAAGTTGTTATGGGTAGTTTTTTAGTTTTTTATAAAATTTTATAGACTAAATTAATCATACAGGTGTCTGTAGTTGCTGTTCTTGTAAAACAGTATTTACCTCGAAGGATCACACAAACACCGGATCTCTGTATTGGGGGTTTCTGTAGCAGCATCTTTGTAGCATGAGATCTGAGAATCAAGCTTCCTGTTGCTTTGTCACTTCTGACAGTAAAATTCCTCCTTTCACTCATCATACCTCTTTCCCATGTATTTGCTTCTCTTCTCCCCTCCCCTTGTGTTTTTTCCAATAGCTTGTGTAACCAAGATATAGGAGCTTTACTAACCAATCAGAAGTCAAAAGGTAGATGTTAAAACAGAGTATGTCCAGGCACACACAGCTTTGTCCAGCTACTTATTCTCTCAGCTTGCTCATTAGAGCAAATTATATCAACACACCAAAGCCAGGCTGCCTGTCTGCTTTCCTTCTGCCTTGAAAAGAGTCATTTACTTTTGTACTTGGAAGTAGCACAGCGGTTTGACCCCACTCCACTGTGGCTTTGCAGCTGACGTGTTAAGGAAGAAGAAAAAAGCAGGGTGTGTTTGTGTAATTATTCAGTATAAGGGCTTCTGATAAGTTGCTCCACATCCGTTGGCACTTTTTAAATGAGCATTCATGGTAGAAGAAAGGGCTTACCACTGTATGTTGCTGTGTAAGGTCTGCACACATCCTCCCTTACAGAGGTGGGTGAATTCAGGAGACAAAACAAATAGTAACTGATGACTAGAAATAAAATGAAGGCATCATTTTTTCTGGAGCGAGGATAATTAATTTTATACCAATTATAAAAATGATTTTTCTTATAGAGAGGCATTTCATGTGTACCGTTCATTCAAGCGATACTACACTACAGTGTGGACTTGACAAATGTTCTGTTGTGTTGCTGCATATCACTTGCATTTCAGTTTTGTCAAGTTTGTTCTTTCTGTATCTCATTTCCACCAAAGGTCATTTGTTTTGATATAAATGAAGTACATATTGTGGATGGATTTCAACAGCAGGACTGCGGAGACGCTGTCTTGCAGACAAATCCAATACCTTCAATATCAACAGCTGACCTGATTTATTTAGGCCCAAGTATGAACACTCAGGCACTCATGTACTTGTAACAGTATATAAATTACACTAGCAGCACACAAACAGTGCAAGAAAATATCTTAGTCCTGAGGCCTTCATTTACCATTTATTCCCTAGACTTGTTTTGGTGAACAACCCTTCCTCAGAGTGCAACAGTGGATTCTCCTCAGAATTGCAATCAAAGTAATTGTTTAACAGTGTAACAGACTTCTTTCTGACAATACATTTAAGAGGGAGGCTACAATTGCTAATTAAATAAGATAATAAAATACACTTTTATTTAAGAGGTGAGAAAGTGGTGTTCAGAACCAAATGAAGAGTGTAGTTATGAGTGTCGTGCACATCTGATTGCACATTGAAAATTACATTGAGTGAAGGACAATTTATGCTTCTGTGTCAAAACTACGACGTGGCCCTGTACCCTATGTTGATGCATACCTCCAAAAATATGTAACTACACATACTGTGGGTGGTTGGCTTGGTAGCATTGCATTTCCATTTTCTCTTTCTTTGGAGAAGCTGGTATGGACCATCTCTTCCAATGTCTTTCATTTCTGTATAGTAATTTCAAGAAAACTGACTATTGTTCAACATATATCAGCACGAAATCCATCAAGATCCGCTTGTTTTCAGTTGCCATTGTTTTGAAGTGCACCAACAAACTCGTAGAGAACATAAGCCACTTGCATAACAGCGTAGGCTCTGTGTAGACCCAGTGCAGGAGCATAAATCCCCCTTGAGCCAGGCTAAACATTAGTCACAGTCTTGGTCTGGTCCTCAGCTGTTCCATGGTACACTAAAGCATCAGGTCACAAGTGAACAACGATTAAAAGAATTCAGTTTATTTTAACTCATGTTTTATCTTGCACCTCCGACAAGTTCAAACAAGTATGATAATATTGTATAAGCCAAAGTAATTGTTGAGATCTTGGAATGAGGTAACATTGCTAAAAGAAATAGGTCCAAAAAAGGCCAAGAAAAATTAGTCGGAGGACCAGACAGATTATAAACAGATGCTCAGGTTAGTTTTCTGTTGCATCACCGTATCATAGTTAAAAGACCAGCTCCCCAGTTTAATTTTGACCTACCATATTAGCCAAAGTTATGCTCACTCACAGTTTTCCTATGAAATAAGCAATTACAAGCAACATTTCACGTGCACTCAGGTTCAGTTTTAACCTCTGAATGAAGAGGAAGCTTATCTTGATAAATTGTTGGTTTGTTTACAACTAGTCTGATTGTCTGATTGCATATGTTTTTTTGCCTCATTTATCTATTTTTAAGAGATGTCACCATGTTCCCAGATCTCAGCAAATTTCTATGCCAATGCTGTCATAACCGATGAAATCAATGGCTAGAGCTACAAAAATAAAATCCAAGCTGTTATAACAGTTTTCTCCAGGACACAAACAGTGATAATCCAACTGTCACCAGGCATTAGTGATCCAACCATCACACACCCTCAAATAACTACATTCACAAAGAAGAGAACCTGATAAATTGGAAAAAAGTTAAGTTCTCGGTATCCTCCACTCTTTAGACTTTTACATTCAGTGATTAGAAATAACTCCTTTGCACATTTGTGTTAGAGGTAACAAAACAAAAACAAAATTACATGTACTGTAATCAACATTGAACTTTAATCTGCAGTAGGACTATTTAATTTTTATCTATTTATAAATGTTGAAGTTAAACTTAAATCCTGTACTTGAGCCCTAGGTATAGAAATGAGAACAAATCTTGACAGCCTGACAGCTTCAGTCAAGCTGGGTTGCTTGAGTTGCGGACTTCTGCACATTTCATACATTCCAGTGCTCATTTATCACATAAGTAGGCGATCACTGTAGGTGCACATTTCACCCATTGTCTGCTCTGGTTTTGCAGAGGAGTTAATTGTAATCTTTGCCAAGATTTTAAGGAAGCCATAGGAAGCCATCAACACCGTCCTGACAGCTTGAAAGACAGTGACCTGCCATGAAAAGCAATCATCTTTTTCTTCCTTCTCCCTTTGATGAAAATGCTGTGTAAATACTGCCCTTAATAAGATAGAGTTGAATTTCGCACACTTCTATCTGTGGACCAGCTTCAATCGAATTAACTTTAGAGGACTGCCACGTAAGAGTCTTTTTATATAGTAGAGCAAATTGTCTGGAGTAAAAGGGGTGAGAAAGCTGGATTATGTTCCATTACGATCCCCTTCAATGAATAATACAATAGGGCCCCCGGGACCAAATGGAGATTGGGCTCATCTTTTCATGTCTGTCTTCCATTTTTGCATTTGTGTTCAGGGATCTGCTGCCAGTGTGTTTCTCCTGCCTGGTCACTAATTCAGCCACACACAGAGGCCCTCATGGTACTGATCCATACATTGGTAATCCTGAAGCATTTGTCCAGGGACATCTTGGCATTTAACAACCAGCTCCTTCCTTCTGTAACATGACCAAATTCTCCTATTTGTCCTGCAGGCTAAAATAGCGCCAATGCATTTTTATTGTATGATGAACTTTAAGGATACATCAAATAATAATCTCTTTCCTTTATCTTTAGCAGCACATTGCAAGCTCTCTTTCAGCAGAGCTGTAACAAAAGTGTAGATAAAGATAAGTTTAGTTTCTCAAGATAAGAATTTGAACAGGATAAGTAAGTAACAGATTATTTTGATACAATTGCAATGGAGGCATTTGGATTTTTTTTCTTTCTCTGTCTCTTCTCATCATCAATGCTCAACTCCATCAACATGAAAGAGTCTGGTCCTGCTGATCCTGCATTTAATTTGGAGGAGATAATGCTTTTTGCAATCAAACTTGGCAATGTCAAAAAATGATACAGGGGACATCAGCAAGCAAAGGAAGAAGCTATGAATATTTTTGAAGCTTTGTCTGACTCTGCACCTTCTTCAAAGTAGAGATTCAGTAGCCAAATGTAGTGTGAGATAGAAAGAGGTATCGCACATCAGACGATAACTGTCATTAGTCTGAACTTGCATGGTAAGCATGGAAGGAGGTTACCAGTCTCTGACATTTTGATTGAGATTGCAATTTGCCTGTTTATTGTACTCCGGAGCAAAAGTTGTTAATTTTCTCAGTCATGTAATCCATCAGTTTAATGTGCAGAGAGCAACTAAAAAAAACAGGAGTGACTCTTATTCTCTCATATTTGTGTTTCGATCTCTAAGATTCAACCAACAGCTAACATTCTGTGTGGATCCACCTTTTGTCAATGACTACACAGCCATGTCAACATGTCCTCCAGCTAGAGTCTGTAAAAATAAATTGAGAATGATATTTGATATAGGACATTTTGGGTCTAAGAGTACCCCATTACTATTTCTAGGATCACCTCATAAAATTGTAAAGGGGTACATAAGCAATTTATTAACAGATCCAAGATATTAGGACTTTTAGTCCTTGATACAGGGGCAAGTTCCTAAAATGCTGGATCCTGAATTTCCCATGGTTTAATCAGTAGCAAATTTTCATAAGGCTCCCCCTGCTGCATTAATGCCCACTCTGCTCTCTCTACAGTATTATTCCAGTTAGGTTTATTCTGATTTCCTAAACTGATAAAATGCAGTACATAGCCTTGAACCCTGAGTCGAGCCCCTCTGCCATGACTGCACATGAAGTAGCTCAAGAGACATCCTTCATTACTGCTAAGCAACCCCACAGTCAGCTGCTGGTAGACACTTAGCTAGTCAAGCTAATGACATTAGCTAATGTCATCAACTAATGTCATTAGTTGACTAAAGAAGTACAAACCTACGGCCTTGTCTAGTCACTCCCAGCCTGGTGCTGTTAATTATACTATAACATCTGATGAGGAAACAAGGTTGAGCAAAAACATTTACCACTAACTTTGACTCCAATTTCTCCATTGCATTCTGGTAGATATAATAGTACTTTCCAACAACTGGACACAAAAGAAAAAATGCTGCGAAAGGGATATACACATGTTCCTGGAGTGTAAAAGCAGTGTATAAAATTATTTGTTAATCCTAAAATTGCTATAATGTGTTTTTTATGACCATGGCATCAGATTTTGTTTTTCTTTGTTCTATCCTATTTCTACCTGCTGCTGCTAAGACCTTAATTAAGTTAAATCTTATCTTTTCTTTCTCAGTGAGCTCTTAGGTCCAGACTTCACAGAGACCTATTACACAGAGGATGGGCAGCCGGTGACTGTGACCAATCAGAATTACACTGTAAGTATAAAGCAACAGGTTGAAGAAAGTCTAACAAGCTTCTTGAGTCTGGGATGCATCTTTTCATTTAGTATTTGGGCCCAAAAACTTGGGCCTGGGCATGAACTTGCATTCATGGTGCCATCTATAACTGTCATCTCTCCTACACCTTCTGTACTCATGCTGCCCCGTATCAGGTCCTGGCCAGGTCCATGCCAAACAAGCTGGACCCCATCTGATCCAAACTAATGTACTTAGGCTTTATCTGACCTGAGAACATTTTGCCAACATTTATCAAGTTTCTTTTCATTTTCCTTGTCAAACTATAATCTGCAGTTCTGTGCCATTTTGTGAGCAATATTTTTTTCTTTGGGACACAGCGGTTGACTTGATGCTAGGTGACAATCCGTTTTATTACTCATTCAGGCATTTTTTTTCTTTTCATGTGGAGACACGTTTACAGGTTATTTTATAACCTTGGTCATACCCTTGGCTTTAACTAGAAATCACAAGTGTAAGGTCAGTTTTTTTACATTGAGGTTGTACTTTGGAGTCCATATTTCAGTGTAGTCTATCTAATCTGTTTGTTTTAATCATATATAAGATGAAATACCCTACACTTCAATAGAAAAATCCTACAATTATTTGAAGTTGATACAATTTTAATTCATTTAACATTTTAGTTATATTGCACAGGGGCGTACTCCATTTTGTTATACATTGTAACTGCCAACTCTTTTCCAAAGCATAACACAGTTTTAAATTTTACTGATTTATTACTATATCCTCAGGAAAACATTGGTTTCCATTAATTTCAGTATGGTATTACAATCAGCTTGCAGGCTAATAATCTTTTATGGGATCTGGAATTTTATGAGGAAACAATAGTAAAAAATGATTGCATTTCAATTATCATATCAATAAGGTGAGGGCACATCAAATAGGGTTTACATTTGAATTATCTTTATGATATTTATACTAGTATAATCTGAACACTGAATGTAATTTATATTGTACTTTTTTGTAATTTTGTCTCATAAAAAATATACAGCATTGATTTTTTTGTGGTTTTCACAAAACCAAACAATGTAACTCATATGGAAGTCTTTCGGGGCCAACACTAAAAGGAGATAATTTAGTAAAATTAAACTTACCATTTATATGCATGATCTTTGGCAAAATTAAGAAAATGTGAAAATTGATGTAATTTTACTTTTGAGTGTAAATTGAACACTCAAACTTTGTCAACCTGGAGTCAAATTATGTCCTCTTTCAAACTAATTTTGATTTAAAATTTAAAATTTTTATAGTTATGAGATTCTCCAAAGGCCAACTTTGTGAAATCTATCAAAGTAAATCTTCATGCAATCAGCCGTCGGAAAACCATAAGGACTTAATTTTCATTGTAAGTTTCATTCAAGTTTCATTTTCATATTCAGTTTTCTTTGCTTTATGATGCTATGCTTAAGAGTAGACTGAAAATTATTTGTCAGCAACATTTTAATTTTAGTTTTTATTTTGGCAGTAATAATGGATATTCGGAAGTTAAAAATTCTAAAATTCAAAATGTATTTTTGTCATACATTATGCTTGTACAATGATTTCAATTTGATTAAATGTGTTCATTTTAATCTTGGCAGCCAGAAACATCAATACAATTTGAGCTAACTGCTGGGTTTTTTTTAATCCAGGATTTTCTAAAACTTAAGTGACCAAATAAAGGGGAAAGGAGAGGGGTAAGTTCAGATGGATAAAATGTCGGCATTGCAATCATGTCATTACAGGACCATGTAAACCATACCATGAGGCCAAACATTACTGCTTAGTAACAGAAGATAAATGTGTGTTGGGAAAAGAGCTTTCTTCCAAGGTTTGGACTGTGTGCAAAATACTACATGTCAAATTCATAACCAAAATCTTTACCTCAGGATCCCAATATATACATAATATCATACATAAGCATCTCTTTATTTTCATTTATCAACTAAAAGCACCTGAAAAGTATGCTTTACTAAATGTTAGTTTAAACTTAAATCAAATGGGTAGGCCAACATAACTGTCTAAAACAAAAAGTAGTATTAATACATGGGCAACAATGTATTGATTTATTACAAAGCATAAAGACATTCCAGCAGTACATAACAGACTCTAGACTACAGATTAAAATCCAACACTGTAAAATGGTGGATTTTTCTTCAATTATATTCCAGTCACAGACATTTACGACAATAATGTGACCATTTATAGAAAATAACTCTACAGTTAGATTTGACAGAAAAGGCTCTGCTTTTTGAGGGAGCTCTGAATGATCCAAAAAGTGATTTTGGTTCTGCTGAGAACTAATCCCCATAAATGAGCATGAACATAAGTAAATTAACATCATGAAATACCACAAAAGACAGTGGTTTGGGGTCATGGAGGCAGCTGCAGCACCAAACTGTGTTGGAATGAGTGTGGCATTAGCATAACGGTGAGGAAAATTCAGGTTAGAATGTCTGTGTTGCACACATTAATAATTATGATTGGATGTCACTAACTACACAGCTGTTAATGAGCAAATCATTGTAAAGTAAACTGCAAATGACTGGAGCCAATCAGCCAATGCAGGCACAAATCCAGTACTCTGCTTGAACTAATGCTATGCTTCATTTCTTATCACATGCAGGGCGACATAGAGGCACAAGCCCGCTGTCATCAGTGATGCATAAATAATATACAGCTTTATGAAGGCTATGAGCTGTGTGTCTGACAGGTTGTGAGTGGGGTCGGGGAGCAGGGCTTGTCAGTCAGCTCGAAAGTTTGTTAAAGGAATTATAACCTGTATGAAACACTAAGGTACATATAGATCTGCAAACCAAAATCATGCTAGTGACTTTGAACTCAACATGCACACGTAAACAAAAACAACTTTAATACCCAGATATGCACTATAACAGAAACAGACATCATCACACATAAACATGAATGAAAACACATGTAAAGAAATGGTGATAGACATGAACAATAGTACACATTTATCCATTCTTGTATGATTACATACAAACAAACAGACAGTAATGTGATATTTTTATTTACATATAAACTGTAAAAGAACGGACTTGGTTTGCATGTGCATAAACTCACAAAACCCATCTAAACAAAAATGTTTGCCTATGGAAAAAACAATAAAACACCAATCCCTGCATTCATAATAAACACTTCATGGTCTTAAAGCTGACCTGCATACATATTCATACACTTAACAACATCACTCTGTTGACTCTAGTCAAGAGAGTGTGTCTGTAACTATGGATAGATTCCAGCCTCAATGGAGGATTTAATGCATATGTGGCATTTTGCATAACGTTGTTAAATGGTGCAAGTAGCTTTGTAACATCAGTCTGTAGGACAACATTTCTGAAATTGAATGTATTCAATATAAACAAACAATCCTGTCATTGAGAATAATAGGAACTTCACTTTGCCTCTACATTGAACTGCCACCAGGTCACATCTGAATGAACTTCATTAAGCAAAGTGAGCTGCATAGCACAGAACACAGAGAGGCTTGTGTTCTGTTTTTTTGTTGTTGTTGTTGTTTTTAAACTGCAAACAGATATAAGTCTCTTAAAGGTTGTACTAGAGGCAAAAGTTGTTAAGTTAAATTTGAATGTGTTTAAAATGTTACAAACTCTTGTGAAAATCATTTAAGGCACAACATTGATCATTTAAAATGTCAACATATTCATATATAATTATACATTTGCATTTTCTTCCCATTTTCACTCTCATTTCCTATCATGGGAAGATTTTCTCTGTTCTCCTCACAGATTGTTGGGATTTTTTGGTGAAAACCTTTGTAATAATAATAAAATTCAATGTCAAAATCCACTTAGAGGTGCAGTACTAACTTACACTTTAAGGCTTAATATACAAAGAAAACACATTATGCTGCAGTCACACAAGGTAAAGGCCACAAATTCTATTCAAAAATATTAAATGATTGCTGCTTGTCTCAAGGGACCTTAGTTTCCTTAGAAAAAACAACCAGTCTAGTCACTAGTCACAGCAACATTTTCTGATGAGCTCAACTTCAAATCAGTATAAATAACCAAATATTTGCAAGGCGATTTTCTTTCTTCTTAGTTTTTCTTTTTATATTTTTTTTAATTTTGAGATTCAAAATCAGGAAAGAGAAACCCTGGATATATTCATCTTTGGTCTTTCATCAACAGTATTTAGCAAAGTCACAATCCTTTTCATGCAACGTCCACTGCAGTCACTTGATTTCAATCTTTAAAGACTAAAGTTATCAGGATCTTTGCAGACATCTTACATGAGAAGAGTTTTTGAAGATCAGAGGTGCTTTAATGCACTGATTGGCCCTTTGATTAACTTAGCTGTTAAGAGCTACATCACAGGAAAAAAATCATCTGTTGTCCTCAGTGGGCTTTTAGCTACAGCGCTATAAACCCAGTTAAGGACGCTTATGCTTTGTTAAGGGATTAATAATTTTTTCAAACAAATAAAAGATGAAGTCGAACATGAATACTTAGTTTAGTTGAAGAGATGATTTTAGTTCTCAGTTTGTCATTTTGAGGTCATTTAGGTGGATGCAAAGACTTTATGTATGTGCAGTCAACCACTATATACCGCCTTCACCTGCTTTAGAAACATGGCTGTATAAGTAGTCCTCGTTATTCCCTTAATGTGTACACATTTTGTCTAAATTTTAGCTTTTTCCTGCACCATATATCATGTAAGACTACCCTAAGATTTAGTTTTACAATGTGTCAGTGATAACAATAAAGGATCTGTTTCTGAGCATAGTGAATGCAAGTCTGAGCATGCATACAGGGTGTCACAGTAATCTCAGTATCAGGCAGCCTGTCACCATGCTATCTGTCCAGTGGTCCACTTGGGGTTTAAATAATTGAAGGGTTCCCTGATAGCACTGATACCAGCATTTGAATAGAAACCAGTGAGACTGAATTGCTGATGAGGTCCGGTGTAATGTAGAGGATTTATGCAGGGGATCCTCAAGATTCTTTTATTGTTACATCCCATTATAAAGGTGTAAGAGAGTAATTTATAATAATAATAATAATAATTAAGTAAAATGAGTTTTGTTTGTGTTTTTGTGTATGCACATCTACGTGTGAGAATGTGTATCTGTGTGTCCAAAGCAGGCAGGCAATGTATGTGTCTATTCATGAGTCTGGTTGCCTGCTGTAAAAAATTGTCAAAGCCTGTATGTCTGGGCCTTGAGGCTGCCAGACGGCAGCAGCTCAAACAGTCCATGATAGGGGTGGCTGGGGTCTTTGATAATCCTGCAGGCTTTAGTGACGTCCTCTCTGTTGTATAAATCCTGAATTGTAGGAGGCCAACATCCACTGTGTTAGGTTGTTGACTTTTCCTCCGTAGGCTATCTTGTCATTATCGGTAATCAGACCTATTAATGTCGTATCATCAGTGAAGTCAATCACCAATTTGGAAAGAAGAGGTTGAATTTGTTTGTGAACAATTCAGCCAGCTGCACCGCACATGCTCTGATCCCTTGGCCTTTGTGGATGTTGATGCATGTGAGTGACTTGTGCATTGGCCTTCATTATGACCAGAGTATTGGTTGTATTGGCGGTTTTGTGCACTCTGTCTGGGAGATTGATGTTATAACCTTGACACAGGCTTGAAAACTTTTCTGTGCAGTTCAATTCAATTTAGCTTTATTAATATATCGCCAAGTCATAACAGAGGTTATCTCAGGGCAGTTTTAAACCATACACCTTAGTTATTATTTAAAGAGAACCAACATTCCCCCACTAGCATGGTGACAGCGACAACAAAAAAACTCCCTTTTTAACAGGAAGAAACCTTGAAGAGAACTTGGCACATGGTGGGTGGCCGTCTGCCTCGACCGGCTGGGTTGACAGAGGGGAAGAGGGGAGGAGGGAGAGAGTGAGCGGGAGACAAAAAAGGGAGAGAAAGTGGGGGGGGGGGCAGGAGGAAGGAGAGAGAGCATAGCACAAAACAGAAGGAAGATGTATAATAATGAGACTACTAATAAAAGTGATGATTATAATAACTGGGCTAATAATAATAAAAAAGACTAAGTATAATGATAATAATTATTATTCTAATCATAATAACTGAAGCATTTGTTGTTGAGAAGGATCATGGGGGCAGTATTTAGCGCGTCCATGAAGGAAGTAGCAATCTTAGCTGTGCAGCTGGGTCTCACTTAAAGTCAGATATTGTGTCTATTCCCTGTGACTTTCTATGCGAGTCATTTCCATTTAGCTGTGTCTTGATCTTCTCTTTGTATTCCACTTTGGCCACTGTGTCACAGTTCCACAGGGTCCACATAAAGCTTATTAGTTTCATTTTCCATGTAAAAATGGAATCTAAAAAAAAAAAACATTAAAGATTGAAAAATTTAATAAGATCTTACAAAACTCTTCCTTGAGCAATGTATACCAATGTATAATTTAGATTTCGGACTTGTTTTTTTGTTTGTGTTGTTTTCTGTTCTTATTTTTGTTTTGTTTTTCCTATATCAGTGGAATGTTGGATAGAAAAGTGGGAAGGTAAGGAAATAAAAGGTCAGAGTACTGATATTTCTGCTCAGGCCTTGGATTGCTTAAGAGGCTGGGATCAACACATCTAGATCAAATTGGATCTGATTGTCCAGCAGGGAAGCACAGCTTACCCAATCATTTATAGATGTTAGGAAAAATTGGCTTTTTCCAAATTTATTAATATTTCTCAGTGTAGACTGTTTTATTTCATGTGTATACTGTACTGTGTCACACACTGTGTCACACATAGGCTGCTGTAGAGACTCACCAACTCACACCTATCAAAACCAAATCAGTCAGCACAGTAATCCCTAATCAAAGTCCCTTGCTTATGGTTATTCCACAAATGCTCCACTATTTTGCGGCCGTGTGGCCGGCTGGACAGATGTGGCACCTCCAGCATTTCTGTGGGAGTTTTTCAACTGCAGTGGTTCTGTTTTTGGACAAACTAAAACCTTTTAGAGCATTCATCAGCTTGTTTAAGCCCTAACGCCTTTTTCCTTTTTTCCATCCAGACAGATTCCCTAGTGAGTCCGGAAGTCTCTTGTGACAACTACCTAGATGTATCTTGACCATTGTTACTCTGATGCTGTGGTTTAGCTTTTAAATGATCTGATTCATAAATGGTAGAAGCACCTGATCAACAACTAATCCCTTATCATCAGTAGCCTCAGGTACATATTCATTTGCAGAGCTACTGCATTCAAAACTCTCCACCGTGAAAAAAAATGCTGCCATTCACTCAGCCTGACAACCATGTGCTGCACATTCATGCCACTGTGACAGTAAGCTACATTATAGATTTCTTCCTCATTGTGTCTGTATCATTGTGTCTGTATCATAGTAACAGGGAGACAACACCGCAATCATGAGGTCAAACTGGAAAAAATTAAGATTACCACTGTGACTTGCATCTAGCAACCCAAGAAAAAAAAATGGTTACACTCCTACAGTACATACCTCTGGCTGTTATCAACACCACAGAGTTATTAGAGAAAAGCATTACAAAAACAAAACAAAAACTGTTGATCCTTTTTGACATTTTGACACCAGAACACGGTTGAAGACAAATAGTTTGAGGAACACCAAAGTTCTAAATGAAATGAAATGACTGAATTGGATGTATAGTCCCGGGTCGAGGTATGCATGTAAGGGTTAAATCAGACAAACCCTGAACAGCTACAGCAGTTATGTGCAACATACACTAATGTACCAGAAACAATAATCCATAATATTAATAAAAATATAATCGTAAAACACTGACACAGACTTATATAGTATATTCACTTAAAACTTAATACCAAATCTTACTACCCATCCAAATCAAAATTCAAGTCACTAGGTCAAGTCACATAGTCAAGTCAAGTCATTGTGGGTCTCCAACCATCTACTTGAACTCAATCATACAGGCTTAATGCAGATTCTCAACCACTGTGTTCCTCCAAGGAATGTGATCAACTAGTGCAATTGGCGGCTGGGTTATGGCCACTCTGACTTTGATGCCACCTGCTGTTGAAAATTATCACCACCATTTTTAACAAAAAAAAAACAAAAAACAATTGATAACAGCAACCGTAAAACTGCATACATGTGCACAAGCTGTAATTGACTTGAAAAAAAATTACGTAAACAAATATATTCCTCTGTCAAGTAGGTTATGTTTTCACCCATGTCTGTCCATTTGATTGTCTTTTTATTTGTCAATAGAACTTACCCGATTTGTACCACTCTTGGTTGAGGGATGGGGCATGGGCCAGGGAAGAACCTGTTACATTTTGGTGCAGATCCTGTTAAGGGGGGGGGGGGGGGGGCAGGAGTTATCTATCACTTTCCTTAACATTGTGAGACATTTTATGCCTCGGCAAAAGAATGAGAATTCCGGAAACTTGATTTTTATACTGTATATCCTACTCAGTGCAGTCATAATTCCTTTTAAAAACAACTTGCCAGGGCTCTATGGTCAACAAACTATGAAGCAGAAACACTTTCTAAATAACCACAAACACATCTTCACCATTTTATGCTGCAGTTTTATTTGTGATAAGCTCATATCGGCAAAACGATACACTGGTCAACCTCTAAGAAAAAGCTGTGGCCGTATATTTATGGCAATGCTTTTACTGATTAAAAACACTCATTGCAATATCAACAAGGTAGCTGAAGAAATTCAATCCTTTTTCATTTTAAAAGTTTGGTGGCTAAGAACATTTCTTTACTTGCGGCAGCATAATGAATAATCTTCCTACAAGTCTAACGCTCTGTAATGATAGTTAATCATTCAAAATTTGAAACCTATTTTATATTAGTAAGCCAGGAACATCTAAGCTTAGTCACTTTGATTTGGATGCATGGCTGTTAGTCAGGTATTATTTTTAGTATTACATATTGGAGTAACAAAAAAGAAATAAACCATTAGACTTTGTATTACATGCATCAAGGATTGTAACTATTGCAGTGCAGAGTTATACACTTAATAAATCAGTCACAAATAATAATTTCAAGTTCTCCTGTACCTGTCATCTTATCTGCACAACAAATTAGTTTTGTTAGGTGATACATGTTCTGTTAGGTGATACATGCTCTGTTTTTGCCACTGTTGTTGATGGAAAGGTGGCAAAAAGAAACATCAGCTTTATGAAACACAGTGCCTGTGTTGCAACATGTGCTTGAATTTGAGATCAATATGCATGATGTAAATGATCTGGGGTTGATTTTTGCTTGCAGTGAGATTCATAGAGCCTGCCCGTCCTGCTTCACTAGCCTTGTCCAAGTTATAGAGAATAAATTGGAGCTTTCTCTGTGGTTTTAGGTTGTAGCAGAACATATTTCTGTTCCTTTCATCAGAATACAAACCTATATTAGCACTGAAGTGGATCCTCTGTGGCATCCTTTAAAAAGATCACTTGTATTTTATTACAGAAAGACTTTATTTGCAAAATGATGGTTTGGGTTTTGGTCAGTTGAATTTAAGCGACAGAGGGAAGGTGTCATCTTTGAATACCTTTTGGTTTCCTTTGTTCTGAAACCTTAGATCAAAGAAGGCTTTTCGTTCATGTAGATGCTTTCCAATTTTGTGTGATACAGTGGTGGTCCAGGTACTCAAAGTTAGTTTCTTAATCAAATATACTTCAGTAAGCTTTTATCCCACAAATGTTAAAGACAAGTTGGGTTTGGCATGAATTTTACTCTGCTTCTAATCCTGGTTATTCTTATTTGATTTTTTTTTTTTTTTTTTCAATTTTGGCTACATTTCTTTGCAGACATTGGTTGGAGACAATCTGACAGACAATCTGATCTGTCTGCCTGTCTCTCTCTCTCTCTATATATATATATATATATATATATATATATATAGAGAGAGAGAGAGAGAGAGAGAGAGAGAGAGAGAGAGAGGGCATACAGAGCACACAGAACTGCCGATGGGATCCTGTCTCTACATATGGCAGTGGTTTTTGGCACAATAGGCCCTCACAGACGGCTGTTTACCCCCCACACACCTGAAATGATCCCTAACAGGCCATTTCTTAGGCTGCATCCACATCACATCCTGTACATGTACCAGATTAATTCCTGGGAGCTGGCAGGAAGCATTCTCACTGACAGTTGATTTGTATGTAAGCTCTAACAGAGCACTCACTTCTCTTGGTTCTGCTGTTCACATGAAAGAGCTCATTTCACACTCTGATGAGCTGACAGAGGCTTTTGAATAGTCAAAAATTGACATGCAGGAATAATTTGACCCTTGTGGTGATAAATCCCTTTTCAACATTAACAGTTGGTATTTAAGCCCATAAGCAGAGTTGCTATTAAAAATCATGAAAGGTGTGATACCTTTGCACTTATAAGGTTGAGTTGAAAGTGTTTATCTTTTGGATTTTTTTTTTTTTTTTGAGGTGGGACACTTATGTATTTATGTTCCATACTTGCAGACATCGTCCTAATCAGAATCTATTACATGAATACAAAATGTATACACATACCAGCGCATCCTAGATTTCATAGTCTTTGTGGCTAATACAATAAAAGACTATACATTATTGTATATTGTAGTGTATCTTGTACACTTGTCATACTGTGGCCCCTCAAAGCGGAAGAGGTGGAAGCTTGAATATTCATCATATCTCACAAAGACAGCAGTGTGTTTTATTATATCAGGGCAATTAGGAAACATTGGTTATGATAATAAGACAGCAGTGACTCACTTTAGCTTTGATTCCATGTTTCCATCAAACCCTCAAGCAGAGTCCTCTTCTTATTAAAGTTCTTCAAATTCTGCCCTTTTTGTTGCATGTCTGGTAAATTCATGTCAAATCCACATCAGGATGTTTGAGTGGCCAAGCTCCAGTCTTCATATAAACACAGTCATGCTGTAAGGAGCTTTACATATCTTTATTGATTCCTCATACTCATTCAACTATGGTGTGCAGTGATTTTACTGGCAGCTGTAGTCATGAGTTAGGAGCAAAAGACTTGCTTTAGGGAAACTTACACCACTGATTCGATCCAGCAGATTAATTCATTGTTGGCTGCACCAGAGGCATGTCTGCATAAGCATTATCATAGCTTTTTAAAAGCTTCCCTCCAGGTGAAATATCAGGTATTGATGTCAGTCCTTTTCTCTTTCAGGATCACTGCTTCTACCATGGCCATGTGAGAGGACATCCAGAGTCCTGGGTAGCTCTTAGCACATGCTCAGGAGTCAGGTACAGTCAACAGCTTGAGATTCAATCCTGTTACAGTTTGTGCGTTAAGTTTCTATTTTGGGTAAACGCTGCTCTGATTTGACCCAGACAAATTACAGCAGGTTAAATATTGGATTTATTTTACTCAGGTCA
Organism: Istiophorus platypterus; assembly: GCA_016859345.1. Lineage (NCBI taxonomy): Eukaryota > Metazoa > Chordata > Actinopteri > Istiophoriformes > Istiophoridae > Istiophorus > Istiophorus platypterus. The sequence continues at coordinate 16,539,940 of CM029132.1, read as the reverse complement.
CTCAGATTGAAAGTGTTTTACTATTATTGAGGGCATAGCCTTTCTGACGTGGATGTGGTATGAATATGAATGCACACATTTGATGAATGCATTACCATCCATGACAATTCGTAGCAAGTAAAGGCAACAGGCCATGTATAACTGTTGCATAACTGAACCAAGTGATAAAAGTAGCTTGGTAATACAGTGTGTGAGAGGTTTAGATTAGAGGGTAAGGAAGATAATATGCAGTGTGGTTGACATATCAGACCTGACACTTCATGAAGTGGAGAGCTTCCATTCCACAAAAATTACACAGTGTACTGGACCTCAGACTACAAAACATTACGCCAGTAATGATTTTTTGTTAAGCCTGTGACCGAATTTAAGATCTGAACTGAACTGAAATAAAGATTGTTTCAAATAAATTACACAGGTTTATTCAGGAAGGAGTAAAACCCTTAGTAAAGGCACTAGACAGCACCCTCAACCACTGGTAAGTAATAAACAGCACTGTCCAATGCTTTTGTTCCAAAACAAATATGGATGGTAACCAGCAGCTTGCATCGTTATATGCACTGCAATCTGCACTGCAAGGGCCAAAAAGGGAGTAAAAACACTGGTTTTGGGTCAGATCACAAAATGGTGAGGCATGGGCAATGCAACTGGAATGGCAAATCAGTCTGACTGAGACTGACAGTAAAGTGAGATCAGTTTAAAGTATATTACTACAGGAAAAGTTTCGAGGAATTCATTTAGTAAAAAGTCAATATTAGTTAATGGATTATATTGGATTAAAAACTGGGCAATGAAGGCAACTGTCCTGGGGCCCCTATTTTGTGGTAACTGCTTTGTGGTAAGTTGATTAATGGCACATGTGATTGGAGATACTGTATGCACTGACAAAGCACAATTAAAAAGTGACATGTAGGGGTGCCCCCGTATCTTGTTGCCCTGTTTAATAGAGGTGCACTGTCTCAATATCAAGTTGTATTTCAATTTACAATGTGCTGACATTTTGCATGTCCCTAATCCCTAAAAAAAAATTTGTGTTTAGTCAAACTATCACAAACTGACACACTGCAAACCTTGACCACAGTATTACCCCACGTAGAAATAGGGTTTTGAGGGGGACCCTCAGCAACATGGAGGAACATTTGTGTGAGGGCTCACCAGGAGCCCACAGCTCAATTTTGCCCTCAGGCAGCCCCCCAGGCAGAGTAATTTGGACTTAATAATTAGTGACAGAGAAAAATAGTCCGTATATAAATATTGTAAAGGGCTTAAAGTAATAAACTGTGAAGGATTTTCTATGGAATAAAACTGTGTGTTAATAAGTGTTTCTCCACATCAGATAATATCAGATAATGTGGTTTACTGTGGTTAAAGAGTCGGGTCTAGACCTGCTCTATATGAAAAGTACCTTGAGATAATGTCTGTTATGATACGGCGCTATAAAAATGAAATTGAAATTGAAATAATATTAGGTAATGTTAGCAGTTTTCTCTCCCCTTTACTGCCACAACACCTCACCTGGATCACCTGGATTTAGACCTGTGGACACAGGAGCCTTGTATGTTTATATTAATACCAATAAAAGCCTCATTGCGCAGCTTTTTTTTTGCCACTGACCCTGGATTTTGCCCACAACACATTTTGACAAAGTTTTGTCTACACACAGAAAGTTCAACTTGCTCTCTTAGAATCTCTCTTTTTTCATTCTTCTTCAGATTGTCATGAAAATTACTAATTTGATCCTCTTTGGGGATCCTGGCAGCAGTTTTAAAAGTCTTAAATGTTCACAGCCTCAGACAAATTTAAATGTGGAATGCCCTTCACATTGAAGGCTCAGACTGAAGCTTTCAGCTGCCAAAGATGCTGCACATCCTCAGGATGTGTGTCCCAAAAAATATATGCATGAATTTGATCCAGTCAAAAAGAGACATCGTATTTCAGCTCAATGGGGCTTTAGTGGGAATTAATTCAAAAGCCTGTTCAGTAAATCTAAACAGATATGAGTTTGAGGAAGTTTTTCATCAAGTTGTAAGAAAATCTTTATAATTTTTTTTCTTTCTGATAGTGGCTGACAGATGCTGACACATCCGTCAGCACTCTTCAGTCCCTCTGTCCTGATCTGGGAAGGTAGCCAGATGCTGCTTGTTGACAGCAGCTTTGATGAGAACAGAGCAGACATGGGGAAGAATAGAGACCTGTAAGCCAGCAGAATGTAAATGATTTCTAAATGTCCAGTCATTCACAGAGCCATCCATATGTGGGCTGACAGATGCAAGTGTGCTCCTATCTGAGAAAACTATCTGAGTTTATATTGAGCCATTAAGTTTCTTCCAGGAATGTATTGGTAAAATAGCAACAATTTGCTGAGTGCAAGCATTTTCATACAAAAAAATTTTCATTAGAAATTATTTTTTTAGAAATTATTATTTAACGGTGTAAGCAAAACCTGTCTATACATCATGTGTGGCTGTGTTATCTTAACACAGCCATAACTGATTTTTTCATCCATGCATCAAAATGAATTTTTTAACAGTTGATAGATTCCTCTGTTGTTTAGAAGGACCATAGTGAAAAAATAATCTTAACTCATGGTCCACATACTGTCTTAGTAACTGCAGTCATTTCACTGTCTACATCAGTGAATGATGATTCTTCATTTATGAGGTGAGATGTGGTTGAAAGCTCTGGAAAAGGCAATAAGTACACGCTGTGTTACAAGAGCACACAACCAATGTAGGGTTGCATTGCTGTAACGTCAATTTCATGATGGACAGTTAAAAAAGAAGTTTTAAAATCAATGCAGTGCATCCAGAGAGATTGCCTTCATCCTTGTCAATACCAGGTCTGCATTACCCACAATGCAGTTTGAGCAATGTCAATTCAGTCAGAGAGGGTGGGTCATGATAGAGGCGGTAAAGTGGCCTACCTCACCGTTGTGCAATGGACTCCTCACTGAACTGCTGAGTTTGCCTTCAGTAATAATAATCATCCGTCACTGATGCACGCTCCAAAGAGTGAAGAGTTTTAACCATAAAGCTGTCATGGGATATTTGTTTGCCCTCTCATTCACAGTGCGAGAGAGAGAGAGAGAGAGCTGTAAAACTGCTGCCCTCCACCCAATGTTCTGTTAACCTACTGACACTATAATTATATCCCATGTTTGATTTCTGTTATGAGGATGGAGTATACATGTACTCCATAGTCATATTCTCCTTATTAAAGGAGAAAGTGGAGGGCATGCTACGGATCAGCCAGACTCCCTCTAAGCCATTAGACATCTTCCAATAAAAATAAATAAAATAAATAATTTTTTTTTAAAAAAAGGTAAAACTTAAGGATATTAGCTATCAAAATGCTACTTTTTTGGTAAAGTTTTTTTTACCTTTATTGTGATATTTAGCATTATACTGATAAATCCCACATTCTTTTGAATGATAGCCCAAATTAAAAACCCCAAATAAAATCCATTGTTTGATAATTAAGATTTATGTTTCATTATTATCCAAAGTATATTAGGCTTTAGTATCCTACATCTGCAAAACTGCATGCAACCAGGAAATGATGGCCAATTGTACTTCTCACACTGAAAAGTTCCCCCTTACTCAGCCTGCTCCAGAGAGAACAAAAACAAACAACTATTCTGTCTCTCATCTCATTCCTGTGTTACTCACTGTCTCATAAATGATTAATTCAGTCTTTTTCAAGAACCGACCTTTGCATTCCCTGTAATTTTTGATATTCATAGAATCAAAGCTTACTCTACTCTTATCCTCATTTTAAATCACTCCCAAACCAAAGCCTCAACTAGAGCTCTAAATTGTAAATATTGTTTTAGGAGGCAGAATGATGGCTGCCTGAACATAAAATGATAATGTCATAAAGACATGGCAGGAAACAGATAAAATCTTCAGAAAGGTGACAGAGTTGTTGTGATTAAGCAGCGGAGGAGAAATAAGACATTTTTTGTTCCAGAGGCCAAAATGAAGGGTTCTGTCATAGGTCACTTTAAATATTTTCTATGCTAAGCAACAGTGCTATCATAAAACTGTGAATCAACAATGTGTTACATGAACAACAGTGACTCCTCTGTCCATCTCTATTTCTCTCGTCAAATGATCATGATTACAGCACAAACAATTTCCTTGATATCAGAAAGTAGTTGACAAAATGACAATGTTTTCTGGTTTTATTCCTAGTATATGCGGATAAAGGAAGGATAAAGGAGGTAAGAAAGTACTAGGACTTTATTGTGCGCTAGCTGCAGTGCTTAATCAAATACCTCTGTCATTTTCTCTTTGGATTTGAGGCTCTGCTTTGTGATGGCCAAACCATACAACCCTATATAACTTGCAGGGAACTGATTATGCAAAAGAAAAATCTCATGATTGCATAAATTGCCAGTTACCGGAGGACCCCACCACCAGGATAACAAAGAGTAGGATCAGGACTTTTTGATCAGGTTTTAGCACTGACCTCTGTTCTTATCTACAGTCCTGCAGCAGTTCTATGTGTTTTCATTTTTTACTCCTGCCCTGCAGTTCCGAGCTCATTTTTCCTGCCAGCAACTTTAATACCATAACAAGGTGGTTTGTATTGACTAAGGATGAATTACATGGTTTTAGGGGATATTGTTAAACAGCCTTGGTCATATAATTACTAAAGAAAAAGAAAAAAACCCCACTGTATTTTCTCACAAAGCATGGCTCAGAGCTCAGCTGTGCCCATATGGTCATACAGTGTAGATGAGCAGAATAACTGACACAACTCCTTTCACAAAAACCAATTTGATTCTCTTTGTGCCTATTGTGTCTGCTATGAAATAAAAAGCAACTCTGACAAAATGTTCACAGACAAGGTGAAATAGTTTTATACAAACTTCAAGTGCATTTTGAACCACAGCGAGCAGAGTCTGTATGAATGATTATTTTTCAAGGTCAGGATAGAAATGGATTGACAGATTTCTTAGAATTTGTTTCTCTCTACAAACACTTTATTTTATAACCATATAAGAGAATAAATTATATCCTTACAGTTTGTGTAGTTTCAAATATTTATTTTTAATTGCATTATATGGGTATATATATATGGGTATACAGTTTATATATATATATATAAAAATATGAAAATATATAATATAAGGATTTTTGAGGCAGACATTTTGACGGGATTTTTTTTACTTGCTTGTTAACAGTATACTGGTTACAAACCAGTATACTGTATGTAATGAGAAAGACATTTTATTGTGTAAAAATGAACTGGTCTGTGCTCTGAAAGACAGACTATGTAACTAGTAACAATTTCTAGATCAACTCAAACATATCTTTGAAATTTTTGTGCTTACATTTCTTGTTACTTATTGGCCACCATACCGTGTGCTGCTAATGATACAACTGTGATATGTTAATATCAGCCCCAATATGGTATTGCTCTGGCCACCAACACCACCACGAGGAATCTTGGAGTTGTCTTCGATCAGGGGATGTCCTTTAACTCCCACATAAAACAAACTTCTCCTTTGTTAGCTTCTCTGCATTGCTTCCCTGTAAAATCCAGAATACAATTTAAAATCCTCCTCCTCACCTGCAAAGGCCTTAATGGCCAGACACCATCCTATCTTAAAGAGTTCATAGCACCTTACTATCCCAGTAGAACACTTTACTCACAGAATATAGGTCTACTAGTGGTTCCTAGAGTCTCCACAAGCAGAATGGGGGGCAGAGCTTTCAGTTATTAGGCTTCTCTGCTGTGGAACTATCTTCTAGTTTGGGTCCAGGAGGCAGACGCCCTCTCCACAGTTAAGAGTTGGCTTAAATCCTTCCTCTTTGATATAGCTTATGGTTAGAACTGGCTCAGCATTAGCTCCAGCCATCCCCTCACTATGCTGCTATAGGCCTAGACTACCAGGGGACCTTCCATGATGTAACGTTTCTACCTGTTAAAAGGGAGTTTTTCTTGCTCATGGGGGAAATATTGGGTCTCTGTAAATAATAACTATAAAGAGTCTGGTCTAGACCTGCTCTATATGAAAAGTGAGATAATGTCTTTTATGATATGGTGCTATATAAATAAAGTTGAATTGAGCTGATATCATGAGTGAGTTCAGGTACTAAGGTTTGATGATGACATCTGGCTTGCAGGTACCAGGGCTGCAGTTAAAAAGTCAAAAAATGTTTCCTCTCTGGAAAATGTCATGAGGTCAAAGAAAGATGTGAAAGAGAATTCATAAGGGCTTAGCACCAAGGTTGTTTTTTCCTAAGAGAATCTGACTGCATTTACGCTAAGCTATGTAATAAGACCCTTTCCTTTATTAAGGCAAGAGTTTCAGCATTTGTGACAGTGACTAATTCCTAAAGGCTGGCAATACAACAACGCTGAAAATGAATAAATATAACTAGTGCAAACTTCACTTTGATCACTTTACAAAAGCAATGGTAGGTTCATAGGTTGTATGCGGTATTACATTGTGTAAAGTTGATAAGCAACAGTAACTTACATGATGATCTGTGTCCATTGTCATTTGGTTGGTTTATTTTAAATGCTGCTGCCTCAGAGATTTTTGGGACAGCATTATGTCCTTTCCTTTGGTAAAGTCCATTGTGCCCTATGCTAAAGGAGCTAATATAGGAAGCACTGAAGCTCTTTTCCTTAACATTTAGAGAATTCGACCAGCTCTTATGTGGCTGCCATTTAGATATTCCTGGGTCATTTCACTCAGATGTTCAATACCAAATGCTGGTGCTGAACATTTAACCACATTCGTATTTCAGTTATATTTTTTCTCATTTTTATATTCCTTAACCAGATAAATCCTGACTGAAATTACTCTTTATATTATACATAAATAAAATTATTCTTCCTACACAGTACTTCCACATCCATTTTTTTCACTGATGACAAATTTAGCACTCATCATTGCTCCTTATCCCAAGGTTGGATGGACATCCTTACTGAAAAGAAGAAATAATCATATGTATCTAAAAAGCTCTAAGGCTAAAGCTCTCCCGTAATCTCCTATCTCTTCTTTCATTTAAGTATTGTAATTAGAGTTCAAGATCAATTAACTACATATTTAACATATGTGCACTTAGGTTCTAGAGACTAGATTCAGGTAATATGCATCTTTTTAAAAGAATGAACTGCAAGGTACTTACACTTTGTTTTTATGAACAATTTGTCCATTGTGGTTGTATGATTATGAATGTTTCTTGTTATCATATCTCAGATCTCAGTCTCTACAAATCTAAAGTTGTTAAGGGTAGCTGAGCGGATGAATTCAAATACAGACACAGACAGGGAGACTGCAAAGCAATTAAAGATGTTTATTGCAAGTTCACAAGCAAAACTGGGAGCCTGGGGAAGGGGCTTGGGCGGTAAGGGGCAGAGGGAGCCAATTCAGAGGGATGTCTGAGGAAACATGAGAGCAGGTGTCCAAAGGGGAAGAAGCAGGAAGAGGCAGGAGCTGGATTGGGCAGGTTACCAGAGGAGGATAGGACCAAAGTAGTGCAGAACAAAAAAGATAGCATGATTATCTCAGGGAGCAATAGAGAGGACAGAAACATGTTATATCAAAAAACCTTGTAAAGAGTGGCTGTACATTTAGCTGTATTGACTGATGCAGAGACTACGATCTGGCAGGGTGACAGTGGAATAGCTGAGTATTTGAAGAGGCTTGATTACAGCAATGGGATGCAGCTGGTGAAGCTCTGTACGGACTCTGGTGCACCTGTAGGCAATCATAACTCACATACACACACACAGGGAGAGCGGAGAGAGCCACTCAGAGAGTGGTAAAGGTTTAAAGAGAGGAAGAATTAGAGGTGCGGCCATGGCAATGCATGTCCCAGGAGTAGATGTAACAAAGGTTTAAGCTTAAAGAAATGAAGATTTTGCGAATTTTAGACTACATTTTATTTGGATTTTTTTGTATGGCTGCTTCTACTTAAACATTTTACATCAAAGGACTTTAGCCTTATATGAAAATGAATATATTTATTTCTCAAAGTAAGATAAGAAAATTAGGACAGTATAGCTTAGGTATTAGTACAGAAACTTAAATACTGTACAGGAGCTACCAATGAAAAGTTTACTCAAACTTGGATTTTACTTCCACAATCGAGACAGTAAGTGTTTGGAAACAGACATTTTAAAAAACCCTCAAGTAAAAACAACAGATCAAATCCGCATACTGCTTTGGACCTTCTGAGAGGTCAGAGGTCATGATTCGATGATTTTTCTAGAATTTTTTGTGAATTAAAGTTAAGGGTTAAAGAAGTTCTTGATATCAGAGTTCAGACATCAGCTGTGATACTGACAGTCCTGTAAGGAAATTTAGTCAGTGAAAGATCTTCATAAGAATAAAGGTACAAGTACATGTCTGAGAGTCTGGATGAAATAAGAGGCTCTGTCTCTTTCTCAGTCGATATCAAATGCAGTCATACATGCTTACACACAGCCTGGTTGTTCCACCAGACAATCACTGTTGCAGAATGACTCTTTGCTTTAAGTTGCCTTTTTCCTGTTTTTTGTTGGCTTGGACAACAAGTCTTCAGGCTCCACTGGTCATCATGACTTTTGTGTACGACTACATGGAGGACAAAAACTTTGACAGCATGACTGAAACATTTCCCCCCCCATACGACAACCACTCTACTGAATAGGTCAAAGATTTTTGTCAGTGTTCTTTTGTAGTAGATCTTATTTATCTGACCCTGTTTCTACCTGGTATTAACATGTGATCTGTATCTGAATAAATTATCTCAGAAATTTTCAAATAGTGGACATCTTGGACTTTAAGGAGTGGCCCTGTGAACCAAATATACTGTGAATAATTCAGGTGCACATCAGTGTTCTAAAAACAACAGGATTTTTGTTATTGTGGTTGTACCTGCAGATTTGGCTATTTATTAACATTGTCTGTAGTTTCAGCAGTGGTGATCAAAGTACTTTCAAACCCATCGTGCTCAATTGCTACTATAAGCATCAAACATTAAAAACTCTGCCTCAAAATCATATCTTCATTAAAATCTTAGCACATAGACATGATACACATATTTTTAGATTCTGTATGATTTACTCTTCCTAAGGATATCATTATCCCTGGTGTTTTTCTGAGTAAATGTCCATAATAAACCTTCATAAATCAGATTATCTCAAAACTTGCCTTAGAATCATCACATTTTTAAGATTTCCTCTGTATCAAAGTAATCAAGTGATAGTTGCCACAGGAAACAGGATCCACTAATATGTAATTATCATATTTTATTGGTGACCCAAAGCTCAAGTTATGGCCCCCAGCTCCACTACATTATACGTCCTGTACCATTATAAAGCACATAATGCACTATCAATATTTTCTGACAATACTAAGACTCAGATTGATATTCTTGTTTAATCATTGATACACAAGTGTCTTCTTCATATTAAAGATGTGTAGACATTATCTAGAAAAAGACATATCCCAAGATTTTGTGTTTATACATCTTCCAAATGTCCACACTTGAAGGCAGAATGAAAAGCCCACTGTCATAGAAACAGATGGGATTAATCTTGCAAGCTAGGGTAATGGATAACGTAAGAAGTTCTGACTCCATTTTGATTTTGAAGAATGAAGAAACAGAGCTTGGGGGGGAGCTTAAACACTGGCTACTCTTGCACCTGCACACACCTGGAAAAATGAGCGTAAATGTCGGAATTGTCTATATTTTTGAATGTTAAAGAAATCCATTCCACCAATTCCAAACAGTGTTGGCTGGTGATTTAGATTCTGTTCAACTTTCCAACAAGCAGCTTGTTTGTAGTATAGCAACACTTAAGGATGCCTTATACTACAAGAAGGTAAACTGAGCCAGTGGAGAGCCTCGTTAGCACAAGTACTAGCTCATTGTTCATGAACCTGGCTCTGGGATTGACACAGAGCCTTAAATGCAGCCTCTGCAGGTGGCCTACACCATTTTAGACATTTATACTTGTGTGCTGGTGTGTCTACATTGCTCTGTAATTACTCCACCAAAGCAATAGTTGGAAGTAGGGTTTCTATGCCAATATGTTAAATTTCTTCTTGTACTTCAACAACTGTAACTGAAACTGAGCAGATTATGTTGGAGTTGGAGCTGATAAATGTTGAACCAGAGTTACTTTTACTGAAATTACTTCAATTCAGAAAAGAGAAACGACGTGTATACTACCATTGAACTGATCGAGGCAGAAGGAGGTTGAATTTTCTGTGATGGTCCAGCAAAGAAAGGAGGAGCAGCCGGAAATTTGTAGCAGGAAATCCAATGCTGCTAAGCAGACCAATCACAGTTATTGGTTACTTGATCACCACAACATGAAATTACATTTCTAGTGAAGTGCACATCCGGCTACAGTGTAGGGTACATGCCTATGCTGTACCTACAGTGTATCTACAGTGTTAATCCTACACAGATGTATAAACTGGCTTTTAGTGGTCAGTACAGTCGTCTGAAGCAATGCATCTGCATGAACTTTACTTATTTTTCATTTACAGAGGAAGGGATTTTTAACTGACAATTTTAGGTAGCAGGAAGAGGTTCTTAGAGTTGTGAAAAAGGACATAAGCTTTCAAGGAAATTAATGCTGTTTATGTAGAGTAACCTTTTCTGGAGCCCAATGACTGCAAGTCTAAAAGCACTAAGTCTATATTACAAAAAAAACAAGCTACTGTATGTTGTATGTGACAGTAGAGAAATCCACAGTACACAATCCATAGTTCATTGAGGGGTTCAGTGGGAGAGTGTAAATCTAGTGGAGGAGTAATGAGCTGTAATCTTCATCGCCCTGGGTAGTGCATAGGTGGGGCAATGGGGCTTTACTCTGTTGTGCATTTTAGGGAAAAAAAACAATTTGAAAGTGGAACTATAGCAGTTAACCAAAGATAAGTTTCATTTGGTCAGTGTTTCATGAAACATGTGACATACACAAATGAAAACTCTTCAGAGAACAGATGTTTTAGTGTTGAGTAGCACAAAATACTGGTGCAGTCATAGATCTTTTGGGAAAGATCTCCTTTTTAACATAATCTTTTAGCTGTTTTTATCACTAACTCCTAAGGGAAACATCTGGCTCTGCAGCTGATAAATGCTCCACCGTGTTCACCAGCTGGTCTCTAACTGTGTCTGTGCTGTTTGCTGCCAAGCAGGTAGTGGACAGTGGGTTTATCAGAGCTGTTTAGTTTAAAACAGCTGCTTGCTGCTGCAGGAAACAAGATTGATGAGAGCAGTGATGCTGACTTAAAATGGTAAATTTGTGGGCCTTAAAACCAAAACAGTGAGCTGAATGAGGCTAGAAAGCTCTGTAAAGCTGAGAGGAAAGGCAGAGTCACAACTCTCTGTGGAGTAGTCACTGCAAGCAACACCTTTCGTATTGCACACAGTCATCTGATCCATTACTAATATTAAAAAAAATGCTTAGGGTTAATATTATTAAAAATTATATGATATAATTGTATAAATATGTAATACCAACCAAGGTACTCCGGTGACTATCATTGTACAGTATTTTGGGTTAGATTCAACTTGTGACATTTCTCTGAAATTAATCCTGCATTACAAGGGGAATAGTTTATTTTACCCCCCCTAAATAAAAACCCTTGGATTTAAGAGAAATTTTAGAGATTTGCACTTTGATTCCTTTGCGTTCAAGGTCACCATTTGCAGTCATATTTTGGCAAATGAGATCTTGCTTTTTAAAATGTGTGTTATCGGGAAACAATGGCTGCAACACACAACAAAAACTATGATGTGTTGTTTAATGTTCCAGATCCTCCTTTTTTAATCTTTGAACCTCCCAAGAAAACCCCCTTATCCAATTATGATGTCTTCTAAAACTCACTGGCATTATATTCTGTTTTTCTTTCTTAACACAGGGGCCTGATATCCTTGAATTCTAATGACACCTACTACCTGGAGCCAATCATTGGTATGGACCCTCTTCATCATTCATTGCTGAATGCTGAGGAACTGCCAATTACAGCTGGAAACTGTGGCCATAGCCATAACATGGCAAAGTCCAACCACATCTCTGACCTGCTTAGACCATTTCATTTAAGGGTGAGTCTCCCAGACACCTATTTGCTAGAAAATAATTATCACTATTTTAGGTTTTTTCCTGATATAAATTCAAGTAGTGTGGAGATACTAGAGCCCTTACGAACTTTAAAGTAACTTTCAGCAATCTTTGGAAATCCACTTGTTTGCCATCTTACACAGGTAGAGATGAGAAAATCAATAACATTTTCATGTGTATATTTTCACATGTTCCAAAAACATCTGAAAAATGATTACTGCTGCAGTACCACAGCGAAAATAAAATGTCTTTCCACACATGAAGTGGAGTTTTGGTTGACCAGAGTTCATTTGATAAATTTGTTTGAATCAATAAGTGTATTGTCACATCAGAGACCTGAGCAGAGAGGTCTTGCAATGTGGTGTGGGCGGGTTCTACTTAACATCTTCAGGGTTGTCAGTTTGAAATGCATCCTGACTCACTTTGCCTTAAGGGGTTGTTAACCCATCTAAGTCTGAGTCAGAGGCTTATCCATTTTACAGCTATAAAAGGGTGGTTGTTACGCTGAATACATGTTCTACATTTATTTGGGGTAGGGTGTAAGGAAATGTGTTAAATGAAAAAAATGTTGAATATTAGTAAAAAAAAATATTCCCTTTCAGCCACTGAGGTCAATATTTTTAAGTCTTTTTGGAGTCTAACTCAAGCCTTTGACAGCAGGCCGAGTCAATTCTCAATTCTTAGGGAGCAAGTGAAGTCGTATGTTTTAGAAGGCAAGTCCAAGTCAAGTCTCATACCATTATATGGCATATCTAAGTCTTTCAAGTCAAGTCAGGTCTCCAATCTCTGCGGGCAAGACCGAGCCCCAAGTCCCAAGTCTTTATGGGGCAAGTCATGTTTTAAGCTTTAAAAATGCAAGTTAAAGTCAAGTCTCAAATCTTAATGGGGGATGCTTCCAAGTCAAATCTTAAGTCTTTGAGAGCAAGGCCAAGTCGAGTCTTAAGGCTTAACAGGGGAAAGCTCTAGTCAAATATAACATGTTTGAGAGCAATTCCGAGTTTCAAGATTCAAGTCTTAAGAAGGAAAGCCTAAGTCAAGTCTAAAATTGTTAGAAGGAAATCCAAGTCTTAAGCCATTAGCTCTAGTAATAGCTTTGCCAAGCCTACAGTACATAGTTTGTGATTGTTTTGCTTGGGGCTGTCTCTGCATTTTGACTTTACATGGAGAAGAATCTTCCCAACAAACCTCCTCCAAGCACTTCAGAAACAAATGTGAAATTCAAGTAAGCTTAACTTTGTCAAGCACTGGATTTCTGTCACTCAGACCCCCTCTGTGACTAAAAATCCACACAACCAATCCCTTTTTCAGATGATTTCTGGAAAAATGTGGACAACCTAACAACATTTCTTAAGTCCATTAAAAAAACTGTTAGAATAGCCTAAATTTTTTCATACATAATGCAGCATGAAAATGTTAATAACAGATCATTTAAAGCCATCTGAACAAGTTAGCGAGTTAGATATTTTGGCAAAACTTTGTGCTGAGTTTCAAATCTTAACCATGTCTACCACGCAAACAGACACCGCACCAGAGACTCCAAGACAAAATACCCAGATTCCCAAAACTTAGGTCAAAAAAAAGGATTGAAAATTCAATCTCCCCTCACATGTTTTCATTAGCAAGATGGAAGGTAGACAACATTCAGATAGTAGGCTTGTTATTTTTAGGCATTGCTGACAATTGCCTTTTCCAGTTAAGATAACAATAATCTGGTGACAGATTATAGAACGTGTATTTGATTCATTTTAATTCCACACTTTCCAACAGCTAAGATGACTCAGTACTGGATGTGGAGTGATAAAATGCTATGGACCCTTATTAGGATTTTTTTTCTTTCTCTCCTTGTCCTATTTTTCATTTTTAAATCCTATTGAATGTTCATTTTTTCTTTTTCTTTTTTTTTGTTGTTTTGTTTTTGTTTTGGCAATATATTGTTTCTCTCCTGAAATATTAATTGTAAGAAAACAAACCTACTTAGAACCTGTGAAATATACTGTGGTATGTCGAACAGGGTAACAAATGCAAAGAAAGACGTATTGCTATGAAAATACAACAAGCAGAAAGTTGTTGTAAAGTCACTCAGTAATGTCAGCTATCACAACAATATCTAGAATTAAAGTTTTGCTAACATTAGCCACCACACACTATTGGTCATACCAGATCAATTGAGGATGTGGCAGTAAAACCCCTGAGTTTATTTAATTGAGCAACAGCGCCTTTTGATGCTTATGAATTCAAACTTCAATTTGTAAAAGAATGTTATTTTTTTTCCCAAAAGTTGCATATTCTCACTTTAGACGAGCCAAATTAATTCAGAACTTTACATGGAGACCTTGAATTTGTTTATCCATACACAAAACATTAGAAAGTTTAAGGGTAGAAACAAAATATACAGCAACATCTGCAAGATTCAATGATTCACATTGCCACATTCACATGGCATCATCCAATCTCCGGAACACATATTCAGCACATCTTTTGCAATAAGATCTCCGCACCAACATCCAGCTGTTGGCTCTGATTATACCTTCCTGTGAAGTGGGGATATGTGTTCCTTATCATCACTCATAGGTAGTTCTGGGCAAGTTCAGAGACTAGTCACCAAGTTCTACTAGACACATACTCAATATTCAAATGTCAGTAAAACAGCCAAACTGCCAGTTTGCTGACTGAAATAGTATGCAACAAGCTTAATTGCATGATCAGACATAACTCATGTGCTCCCTTATCATCAGCAGCACATAGAGATATATGTAGCTGAACAATTCCCAGAGCCCAGTGTTCAGTGGGTCTGTGTTTTTCACATTGCCTGTCAGTGTGACCACTCAAACATTGGTTGTTTTTAAATTGTCAGTGCATTGAAAAGGACACAAATATAATGATTCCTTTACTTTCAATGTGATGGACTGACTCCATAGTTTATTCTGTTATGCAGCTATATTAAATCAACTATCACATCAGAACATTTGGCTGTGCAGGGGAAAAAGTCTGTGTCATATGCAAGCAAGTCATTAAATAGGTCTTGGTACCATTTTAGGGTGCAAAATGACACACCACCTGGAAATGAAGGCTGGCTTTGACTCAGCTTTTCAGTTTGGTTTAGGCTATGGCAATGTGTCAATTCCCTTGCCCTTATAGAGAAGAACTAAGCACAAGTTTTCTCATCTGCAGTCATAGATGACACTCCTCAGTGTCTTAATCTGTCTACACTCCTGGGACAAATGGTTATTCTTTGTTTTTTCTCCTCATCTTTAGTCCCACATTTATCACTTTCCTGTTTACATTCTCGATCACTATAAATTATTCTAACCTTTCTCCGCTCCTAATTTGCTAAAGCCCTCTTAGCTCTCCACCAGGGCATCGTCCTGTTTCCGTATTTCTTTATCTTCCTCCGTCCTGCACCGTACCCCTTGGCTCTCCCAATTCCCTCCACAACCACCCATTAATCCTGGGTTGTTATGCAGAAATGCCAGCCACAACAGATCCCAAACAATCCCAAGGCTTTTGCCACTATTTGCTTCTCAAATGAATAATGTGATGTGTGAATGTTTTACTATGGATATATGTGTGTGCTGAGTGCCACAGGCTGCCATCACAACGCCATAGATTCCCGGTCAATTTCCAATATTGGTGTCGTGACCGAGCCATGGCAGTCTCTTCACATGTAAATCAATGAGATTTAATTATGGCAGAGCCTTTCCCTAATGGCTGTAATCAAGTTTTAGGAGGATGGGGACTTAATGATGGAGGAATATAAAGATTCATAAAGCTTTGTAAACATAGCAGCATGGATAGCTAGGAGGCTATGCATACATATTAGGCTTTTTACCCTTTTATGTACCACTTTCAGACCATGTAATTACAAGCTTTTAGCCTTGACCTGTTTTCTTAGGTCATATAATCAGTTCTGGTTTCTTTTTTTAACTCTGCAATTCTACTAACTTGTGGAGGTATTATTTTGTTTTATTTTGCAGTCTTATAATGGCCCCAGAACCCATGTATCTGCATCAGCTTTGAAACTCCATATTGAGTTTTTGAGTTTGTTATTCACAAGAAGCCTCTGCTGATGTGAACCATGCCTCAAACAACAGATCTCAGGCGACTTAGCATCAAGCAACTGCTGATTTGCATAAAGCTGGAAAAGGTTAGAAAGTCACCTCAAAGAGTTCAGATATTCATCAGTCCACGGTCAGAAAAAACTGTATATAAATGGAGATGAATTAGTTCAGTGGCTACTCTCTTTAGAAGTGGGCGTCCAGCTAAGAAGACTCTAAAGGCACAAAGCAGAATGTTCAACTAGGTAAACTAACATAAAGGCTAAAAGGACTCATTGGAGCTAGTAAACATCTCTGTTCCTAAGTGGATCATACGCACATCATGGTGCATGGAGCCAAGTGTCCATGGCACAATGCTGCTGCTCTGATAAAAAAAACATCACTGTGTTCCTGGAGTTTGCCAAAGAGCAGCTTGACAGTCCATCACACTACTGGGAAAGTCTTTTGTGGACTGATCAGACTAAGACTGAATTGTTTGGGAAGAACACACAGCTCTTCAGTACAATGGAGGGAGCATCATGACTTGGGGCTTTGCTGCCTCTGGGCCTGGAGAGCTCACCCCCATTGAGGGGAAAATCTATTCTCAAGTTTATCAAGGTATCTGACAGGACAGTGTCAGATAGCTGAACAATACCCAGAGTCCATCTGAAGCTCATAGAGGTTCTGACTTCAAACCAAGAAAATCCACCTGGAGTGGCCCAGTCAGAACCAAGACCTTAACTCAATAGAGATGCTATGGAACAGGCTCAGAGAGCCGTTCACACCAGACATCCTTAGACTGTCTGAGCTGAAGCAGCTCTGTAGGACAAATGGTCCAACATTGCTCCTGAACATTGTGTCTGATCTACAGCTACTGGTAGAGCCTGTTTGAGATCATGCTGCCAAATGAGGTTCAACTAGTTGTTAAATCAAAGGGTTCACTAACTTTTTCCAGCAGCACTGTCAATATTTGATATGTTCAGTAGAGACATGAAAGTCTATGTCTGTGTGTTATTAGCTTTAGCATGCTACATTTCTCTATATTTGTGACATAAATGAGGATCAGATCACATCTTATGAACAATTAATGGAGAAAATCAGGTATTTTTTGCAGGGGTCACATACTTGTTCTTGCCACTGTATTTTTAGATTGACTGTGTCCATTGCAAATAAATATATCTATTAATTTGCTTGAAATCATAGAAAAAAGATACTGCATATACAAATTTGCCTCAGAATCAGTATGTTTTAAAATGTTCTTTGTGACGAAGTAATCCAGTGTTAGTTGTCAGTGCGTCCATGGGTACACTGCAGGCATGAAATGCTATTAGCTAATTCAGCATACTATAAATGAAGCCAGTCTGCCAAAATGTCTCGATTTTTGTCGGAGGGGAAGCCCATAGCAGTATACTTCAAACATGCCATGGTATATAGTATATAGCTGTATGCAGTTTATAGCAAAGGATTTTGTAGCAAACCAGTAACAACTAATGCTGCATTGATAGCCACGATCCCATCAAGCCTTTGTCTTGTTTTTTCCTTTGACTTTGTCAGGTTAAGAGGAACACCTGGGGTACAACCAAGTACATGGAGCTGTACATCGTGGCTGACAACACACTGGTAAACTTACGATAACACTCCACCTATTCCACCCCCCTTTCCACTGCAGAATATTCCTGTGTACAGTACATCAATATGAGCACCAAATTTATTCATTTACATCAGACAGCTATCAAATGACATACCAGGTTTGAAACAGGGTCCACATCTTAAACAATTATCTCATTCCAGCTAATGGAGCTCTTCCATACTGAGAGCTCTGAGTGACATAATAGTCACAGCAAGGCAAAAGCATGTGGAGATGAGTCAGAAGGATTTGTCTGCTTGATTAGGGAGCATATTTAGCTGGAATCTAAAGGTGAAAGGGCTATTAAATTAGACACTAAACTGCAATGATGAGATGCTTTATCTTCATAAAAGTCACTTTAGGGTTCTGACTGCTACATTAATGCCATAGCCAAACATGAAGAATCTGGTTTTTCCTTCTGTAACTGTTATAATTATATTGATGGACCACAGTTGAAGTGGTAAAGCAGAGGTGGCGATTGAGGTATAGCGTTGTTTTCATGGGTCATAAGTCTTTGAAGGCAACTTTAGAAAGGACTGTCTCTAACATTTTATTTATTTTTCTGACTGCATTCATTCATGCCACTAATACTCCCCCATCGCCCCTGTCCTGCAGTTTAAACGGCAGAATAGGGACTATCAGAAGACCAAGGCGAGGATAATGGAAATTGCCAATTACGTGGATAAGGTAAGGCTGATGGGTTCTCCTGCTGCCAACTGCAATTCTCCAGAGAGCAAACTAACAGATACTGTTGTACAGTCATCACACATCTTCATGTCATCTATTACTAATCTGCTTTGAACTGTGTAGTCTTTTATGTTCTAATAAATGATCAATGAATGAAAAGAGTACACAAATGTCTACTGTCATATGAAACCTCATTAGGATTTAATCAATACTGTCCTTCAACAGTTCTTAAGGTTAATAGAGGAGAAATTGCCTTGTGTGGCCAGACTTTGTTATGGGAGATAATGAGAAGATTGTGGACAAACCTGCGTGTGTTTACGTGCAGGAACATATTTGTTTTTTTGTGTGTGTTCAGTTCTACAGGGCTCTGAACATCCGTGTGCCCCTAATTGGTCTGGAGGTTTGGACCGACAGGGATCAGTGTATCGTCACAGAGGAGCCAAATGCCACCCTCTGGTCCTTCCTACAGTGGAGACAGAAGCTGAAATCCCGCAAGAAACATGACAATGCGCAGCTGCTAACGTGAGCAATGGACACACATAAATCTGCACACAATTTGCATAAAATTTGCAACAGTAATCAGAAGGACATTAAACACAGGCTTGGTGTTGATGTTGACCCTTAATTTGTAGGTGCGTGGCTACAGAAATGGGCAGCAACAACCTAATTTTCAACTTTACAGACCTACATATTAATCATCTGGAGACTAGGTTTAAAGCCAGACAATGCCTGCTTTGAATTAGGAAATAGCACAGTTGTCCTCTAAAAATGAAAAGTTGAATTGATAATGATTTATATTCTATAATAAGTAGTAAAACACACTCTTGCTTAATTCATTACATGCAGATGGTTTGCTGCCATAGCTTAACTTGGTCCGATATGATCGTTAGCTTATGGTGATTAATTTTAGCTAAAGCTACTTTTGATGCATTTCAGCATGTCACTTAATCAGAAAAGTAGATTAAGAAACAAACACACTGTAATTCATTAGCAAACGTGTTTGTTGTTTCTTGGTTATGGTGCACTTCTCTCATGCAGTTCAGCAGGTGCTGGTTTACTCTGAGTCATATTTGCCAGCCTTTTCCCATCCTGTCACTGGTTCTCTAAGCTGGTGATTTTAAGCTGTTTATAGGCATGAGCCAAATCTGCAGGTTTGCATTTCTGCAGCAACAGAAATAGCAATTCTGATTAACTACCAATATGGTTTTATTTCGTAATAAGATCTATTGAAATATGGGAACATGGAGGCATCGCTGCAGTTCAGTCCAACAGGACAAGAGACATGAGCAGTCACATGATCAGAAAGGTTGCAAACACGCCAGTAGTTAACCCATATTATCTAAAGCACTTTATCTGGACGTAGAAATGAAAGTGAACGCACCTAAAATGTCATTAATGATCCCTCATTATACAGGAAAACTTGGCCAGTCTGGCCAGTCTGGAGGATTGTTTGTAACACATCTGACATATGAATGCTCATATTCCTTGCTTTTATATTTCCTAAGGGTACAACTTCCAAAACAATGCAAATAAGACAAGTCTGTGATCAGCCGGCTTCATCTTTTAAGGGTGTTCTTTTGTTTCTTAAATGACATTTTTATGATTAAGGACATCCGAGTCAGATAAAGGTCCTAGAACCGGACGAGTAAATACTGTTTAGAGAACCACGGAGAAACTCAGAAACAGCACAGTGGTTTATAGAAAATGCAATCAGCTGGGAAAGTGAGGGGAACGTGATGGTGTCTGTTCTCATCTTCCTGATAAGTTTGAGAACAACATTCTCCACCCTCATTATTGATCAGTCCTTCATGTGTTGAATATTCACCCAGGGGGAACTAATCAGTGAAATGAGGTGCTTTAGTTTTTGTTTGGAGTTAGAACCTGCCGACACTCTGCACTCCTGATGTCAATGCATGGGTTTAGAATTATCACTATGCCTCAGTCATTAAGAAGGCTGATTAACTTTGCATCCTCCTACATACATCTCCTGTCCCCTGATGAGCCTCTGTGTCGCTCTAATGACACACACATCCCAGCTTTGGGTCAGATGATTTCATATTTGATAGGTATAAATTGTGAAATGATTAGTTGAACTGCGATTTTATTAAGCAAAAGATCTCACTTCAGTCAGCTGTAATTTGGCCGAACAACTCAGCACGCTGGCAGTTACGCCATCACAGCTTGACTGCTGGCGCTCACACACACTCTGACACACATACAGACACACATTTTCAGATTTATCCATAAGCACTAAATTGTTGGCCCCTCTTGCACTATAATTAGGGGCCTGTTTTGTTTTGATTCATCAGGCATGGCTTGATTTTGTTTTTGGATGCTAAGTGACAACTCCCATGAGACCACACGGTGGACTGAGGTTCTTCACATGCCTCTCTCACATCTGACGGGCTTATCATGTCTGCCACCTTCTACTGCTGTTTCATCTGCAATCAATGTGCATCCACTGTGGAGCCCGTAGGCGAACAGGGAGGAGATTAAGGTTTAAGTGATTTTTTGTTATGTGTGTTTGTGATAGCGGTGTGATTTTCAAGGGGACAACTATTGGGATGGCACCGCTGGAGGGGATGTGCAGCCTGGAAAACTCTGGAGGCATCAATGTGGTATGTAGGAATAAATTTCTTTTCTTTTTCTCTATCATTTCTTGTCTTAGCTCTGTTGTCTTTTTACTCATAAAAATTCACTCACTATTTCCCACTCAATCTTTTCTCCCAGCTTGAATCCATCTTTTATTGATTGTCCATGCTTTGTGCATGCAGAATGTCCTCCAAAATATAGAATTTTGTTCATCTCCTCTGCATTTGGAATAAGG
The DNA here is from genome assembly GCA_016859345.1 of Istiophorus platypterus. Classification (NCBI taxonomy): domain Eukaryota; kingdom Metazoa; phylum Chordata; class Actinopteri; order Istiophoriformes; family Istiophoridae; genus Istiophorus; species Istiophorus platypterus. The sequence goes on along the minus strand of CM029132.1, from coordinate 16,518,687 downwards.
TTAGGGTATTCCTTTAGAGCTAAGATTAAAATGAGTGGGAATGAGGGTTGTTTGGTTGGCACGGTGGTGCAGTGGTTAGCACTGTTGCCTCACAACAAGAAGTTTCTGGGTTTGTAACCCTTGTTCAGCCAGGGCCTTCCTGTGTGGAGTTTGCATGTTTACCCAGTGCCTTCGCAGGTTTCCTCCAGGTACTTTGGCTTCCTCCCACAGACCAAAGACATGTAGGTTAACTGGCGACTCTAGAATGCCTGTAGGCGTGAGGGTCATCTGAATGGTTTTTGTGTCTTTATGTCAGCTGTGGGATGGACTAGCAACCTGTCTAGGGTGCAACCTGCCTCTCAGCCAGCGTTGATTGGTTTTGGCTCCAGCCCCCATGCTATGGATCATGTGGAAGATGTTTCTTCTAGGGATGAACCCCCAGAGAATTCGGTAGTTCCTCTCAGCAGTACAGCCTTTCAGCCTTTTTTAGCTCACTGTTTTGCTTCAGTGTCACTGCTCTTCTCACCCTGGAGCCATATTCATAGAGGATCTTATCTTACCACAAGGAGTCTTCCTAAACCATGCTAAAGGTTGTTGTCTCTGAAGAGCCTTTAACAAACTGAGTCACTTTTACTGAGGGACTGAGAGAACTGCTAAACAGAAGCTGGGCTATTGATGACATTACATTTCATGAATGAAATTCCTCACTATGTTAACAGTGATTGGTTGACAAGTGATCAGTTTGTGTCAGTGAATTAGTATTCCTTTCTTTGCATGATTAGTAGATGAATACATTTGTACTTGTTAAGTAGTGTATCAGTATGTCACATTTTTTCAGTTGACTGACAAATCTTGATACATCAATAGCCAAGTTGTACATAAGGAAATAGAAATCCAGCAATGGTGATGAAACTAGCTATATTTATTTCTTTCCATTGGTGTTGCTGTACATGTCATACACTATCAAACAAATTGAGCTCTGAAGAACGCGTTTTGGTTTGATTAATGATAATGGAAATGGGTGTGATATTCATTAGCACTAAAATGAATATGGATATGGTATCTGTCCATAGTTTTGGTATAATTTAACAACAGCTTGTTACATCCGGCTCCTCTGCAATACACTGGAGGTGAGTGGAATTTTATTTGTACAAAATTTCATACATCAAATGCCAACTATAAGAAAGATTTGAAAACTTCCGCACTTTGAAATCCTGCACTTTTCTACACTTTTCTAAGAGTCTACAGCTAGATTAGCACTTATGTAGGGCTGTAGTTAGGCATTATGTTATGATCATGAGTAGGTCATTAATGTTTAATTTCATGGAGAATCCTTAAGAATTTTAAACCAAGATTTAAGGGACTTTTACCTGGCCCAATGTAACCCTTGCTGATACTCAACACAAGACTTTGTTTCCTGTTGTATAACTGTAATATCAGATGGGTTAACATGATTGGTCACTATTGAATGTTTGTATAAGCTTTGTGTGTCTATCGCTCTCTTTCAGATCTTGGCTCTCTGTTTACACTTTGGTGGGATTTTAAATAAATTCAAGTATAACCTGAATAATGTATGAGTGCACCCTATTTTGAGTGCACCCATACTGCACATAACACAGTGAGTTAGGATCCTATACTTAATGTAAGTCCAGTCTTTTTAACTTCAACAGAGATAGGTCTTATTTTCTCCCAAAATACTTTATTGTGCAAAAGATCTATAATGGATAAATGACAGTGGAATTCATACATGAAAGTTTAGGATACCAGTTACTGTGTTAAGATTTATAAGAAATGAAACAAGACCAGGTCAAAACCTAATATATGGCTGGACTGCCCTTTATCTGTTTGCCTCTATAGGGTTCTCTATGTTCACATACTAAGTATTTTAATGCTCCTGAATTCCCAGTAAAACTACTCTCATTGACATGTTTTCTGTGTTTTTCTTCTGAAATAGTGACTGAAACAGAGCCCATTAAGACAACCCGTTAACCAGCGGTCAGTTTCAAGCCTTTTCCATTCCATTTCTGCTGCTAAAATCTTGATTTTATAAGCTCTACAGCATGTGAAAAAAAAAACAGACACATAATTTAAAGACGATGGCAGTGCTGTGATTTCAGCTGTATCTACTTGAAAAATGAAAGTTAGAAGCTTATTAATGTCTGTGTCAGTGACCAGGTGGTCAGTTGAATGAGGCGCATAGATAGGTGTTTAGTTCCCAGGGCAAAAATGGTGACTCTCTCTCGTATGGAAAGTACCGTTTGTCCAAAATGTCATTAGATTTGTAGCTAGGTGCTTTTGTAAAGAAAAGTTGCTAAAGGGTCTGAAAAGTCAGTTAATCTAGCAACAGGGTTGCTAAATTGACAGCAGTGCCTTTAAACCTGATCAGGAGCCACCTGATGATAGCAACTGTTTACACCAATTCAGTTTAAGCGAGCAATGGCTGATGGTGTAACTTCAGCTATTAGTCATGCAGCATTCAGCCGACCAATGATGTAATTTTATTACTCAGTGATTCAGTCAGTCATACAATTTTAACTTTATAGATGTGGCCCTGCTGTTGTGTTCCAACCATAGATACAGTCTCATTACACATGTAATATATAGTGTAGTGTTATAACAAGTAATCTGGTCTACCTAATGAAATTATAACACAATACTCCATTGAAGAAATCTCACAATACCATACTTTTTTCCTCATTATTACTTATTGCACATTACAACTTTTTCCTCATGATATCTAATTAATCTAGCATTACTGCGACTAAAATTACAAATTAATCTCATAAAACAACAAGCCTTTACTTCAAATGAAAAAAGTTAAAAATGAAATGAAAAAAGTTATTAATTAATATACATGTCGGTGCAAAAGGGAGGGATCTCTGGAGTGCCGGGGTGGAGTGATGACTCAGCTCATCCGAGAAGCTCATGAGAACAAGGGGGATCTCGCAGTCCTGTGCTTAAACTTAGCCAATGCATATGGCTCCTTCCCCCACAAACTGGTCAAGACCAACATGATCAAACACCATGTACCACACCATGTTGCAGACCTGATCCTGGATTATTATGACCAGTTCAGGATGATAGTCTCAGCGGGAGCAGTAACATCAGAGTGGCACAAGCTGGAAGTTGGCATAATCACAGGCTGCACCATCTCGGTAACCTTGTTCGCCATAGCGATGAACATGATTACCAAGTCAGCAGAACCAGAGTGCCGGGGCCCTCTGACCCAATCAGGGATCCACCAGCCACCAATCAGGGCCTTTATGGACGACCTGACAGTCACCACGGAGTTGGTGCCAAGATGCAGATGGATCCTGCAAGGGCTGGAAAGGCTTATCCGGTGAGTTCGGATGAGCTTCAAACCAGCCAAGTCAAGATCACTAGTGGTGACGAAGGGCAAGATCACTGAAAGGTCCCGATTCAACATCGAAGGACTGCTTATACCAACCATCTCAGAGAAGCCGTTGAAGAGCTTGGGCAAGGTGTTTGACAGCAGCCTCAAAGACTCCTCATCTGTGCAGTCCACCTGCCATGAACTAAACAGATGGCTAAGATCAGTAGACCAATCTGGGCCCCCAGTTAAGTTTAAAGTGTGGATATATCAGCATGTTATCTCGCTGAGGATATTATTGCCGCTACTTGTCTATGAGGTCCCCATGTCCACCGTGGAGACCTTGGAGAGGATGGTCAGCAGCTGTCTCAGGAGATGGTTGGGAGTGCCTAGAAGCCTTAGCAACATTGCCCCCTATGGAAACAGCACAAAGCTCCAGTTGCCCCTGAATTCTTTGAGTGCAAGGGGATGGAGAAGTGGAGGCAGATCCTGGAGGAGGGAAGATCAAGAAGAGCGGCTGGTCTGAGGCAAGAGGGGGCCTGGACAAGGTGGGAGCAGGCCATGGACCAGAAGATCCCTTGGACAGACCTCTGGCAGACTGAGCCACACTGCATCACCTTTCTGATCCGGGCATGATGTCCTTCCTAGCCCGGCAAATCTCTTCACCTGGGGAAAGGTGGAGACCCTGAACTGCCCACTGTGCTCAGCAAAAGGAACGCTAGAGCACATTCTGAGCTCCTGCCCAACAGCACTCACCAGGGCCATTACACCTGGTGCCATAACCAGGTGCTGCAGAAGCCACCAGCAAAGGGATCAGTAGCTGCAGCCAAGGGTGCAACACCACCTACGCAATCGCTTTTGTTAAGGCAAGAGAGGAGCCGAGGGCAGGACGTGGGAAGGCAGTAGTGGGGGTCCTGTCAACAGCCCAGGACTGTCATCTCAGTGGACCTGGAGAAGCAGCTGAGATTCCTGCAGCACATTGTCAGCACCCCCCTGAGGCCAGATATCCTTCTGGTCTCAGAGAGCACAAAGAACATCGTAATCATGGAGCTGACGGTGCCATGGGAGGACCGCCTAGGGGAAGCCCATGAGAGGAAGAGGACGAAATACGAACATCTGGTGATCAACTGTTGAGAGCAGGGCTGGAAGGAGAGGTGCATGCCCATCGACGTAGGCTGCAGGGGATTTGTGGGTCACTCACTCCACAGAGCCCTCAGTGTTCTGGGCATCACAGGAGGAACAAGGAGCAGAGCCATCAACACCAGCGAAGCAGCTGAGAAAGCCTCGAGATGGCTCTGGATCTGGAGAGAAGGTCCATGGGGTCAAGCAGTCCAGGCTGTGACTCCAGTTTTTTCACTTTTGTTTCTAGTGTTGCCTTTTCCCCATATTTTCTGTCATCCCCCGTATTTGTTTGTGTGTGTGTCTGGTTAGATGTGTGTCTGAGTCAGGGGCAAACTACTAGCTAAGAACTATAGAAGTCTCACAAAAGTACCAACACTTCTAACAATGTATATTTTACAACTTTTCTTTTGTATTATATTAACTTAAAACTAGTATTTAAAAAATACCAATGAAAATTTAGTGTTTCGAGATAAAGGTTCTTGAAATTAATAGACCCCTTTGCTTTTAGAATATTTCTCACTCACCTTGTTTCAAGAATTTTCTAGATGCAGTTAGCACCTATTCGAATGTTATGTTCTGGAGTAAAAAAAAAAAAACATTGCTCAGATGGTACTAATCAGTGATCCTTAGAAGTGTTGGAAAGTGTTATATTTCAGTTTTGGACAGAGCAGGGCTGGCTGTTTCCAGCGGCTTCCAGTCTTTAAGCTATGCTATGCTAACAGTGTCCTGACTACAGCTCTTCGCACAGACAAGATCATGCGAGTCTTCTGATGTCACTCTATGGATAAGAAATTCTTACTTAACACCCTACCTCACAACTGAACAACTTTTTTGTAAAAAGAAAAATGCAGGCTTGTTGTTTTTGTCTTGCCAGGTTTTAAGATCCTGAAATAAACAAACTAAACTCTTGTTTGGGATAACAGTGTGACAGCCACACAGTCAATTTTTCACTTATTTCTTGAGAGCTCTTGCTGAAAAATAGATTAAATAAGATGAATCAATACCAGTTACTGTTTCTTACCTTTGAGTTATATCAAATTTATATCTCATGTAATGAAATAGAGGGTGGTGAATGACACACATTTTATCTTGAAAAAGAAATCACATTCAGTTATCCTGAAATAAGATGTCATGACTCTTTTATTTGCTATTTTTGCAGTCATATTAGTCTACTTGTTTTTTGTTTGACTTCTCTTGTTATAGTTGAACTTGTTTACAGGCATCTCAAGACAATTAAGTTTTCTTCCACAGTAGTTTGAATGGCTTTGTTTTTATCTGGACAAATGAACCCACTTAAGGGAGGAAATGCACCTGGTGAGTCCTGGTGCAGTACTCCAAGGATGGGACATTTCTCCCTACTGCAGCTCGTGCTAGTTTAGGAAGTTAACATTCAAACCTTGCCTTCTTTCCTGCAGCTTTAAAACATTCACCCTGTAGTATTATTAAGCTTCTATAACTGTATGGCTCCATAGACATGTGCAGCTGTGGGCTGAATGGACACAGCTGAAGAGATCAATACCTTTTCCATGCTTGATTTGCTTCTAATAGGCTGTCAGCTCTTCTGTGAGCAGACATGGCCTATAGAATCTAAATGTCCTGTGGCTGACCAAACATTGGACCCCTGCTCACCACAGAACCTACACACACTTCACACACATTATGTCTGTGGTTTGGCCCTCTGAGCATTAAATGACATGGGAAGGATTTCGCTGGAGAAAATCAGCATTTCCAGACAGTTAACACATCCCCATTTTATAGCATATGCATAATGCAGAGGCAGAGCTGAGAATGAATGACAACTTTCAGTGGATCAAAGAGGAGCTAAATACATCTGAATACTGTCATTGTGTGTGTGTGTGTGTGTGTGTGTGTGTGTGTGTGTGTGTGTGTGTGTGTGTGTGTTCATGCAGCTCTATCCTTGACTCACTTTTTTACCTTTGGAAAACTGTGGCTCTTTCTTACTTCTACACAAGCTTAAATTTCATATCATCTAACCTCATGGAACACATGCACTGAATATATACCTTACATTTCTCCACCAGTTTTGTTTGTTTAGCAGAGTTTTCCACTGTTCTCTATTTGACAGAAGGTTTGTTGGTTCTGCAATGGTTCTGTACTCAAAAAATCTAAGGGTGTAGGTCAGTCATTCCAACACTTTGGTCCATCATCAGGTGATTTTGTAGTATATTTGTCCATTACCTTGGTTTATAACCAGACAACGCAAATCCTCTAAATACTGCAAATGCTGCGAAACTATCAACATTACCAACTGCCTCAGCTATACCTTGTGCTTAGCGCTAATTAGCAAATGTTATACATGTCATAATGCTAAACTAATGGTGATGGTGAACATGGTAAATATTATTCCTCTACAAACTTTATTATGAGCATGTTAGCATGCTAACCATAGCATAATGAGAGCCTTACAGAGTTGCATGAATGATGGTTGTGACCAGGGATTAAAGTGGGAGTGAATCATCTGGAATGGCACCTTACATTAATAAGTAAATAAATCTAATTGTCACTGTCATACATAGTAATATCAAACAGTGTTGTACTGGCCATTGGACATACTGGAATGTATGTAACCATCCTAGACTAATGAAAAAGTAGCATGCAGCAGTGTGCTTATGTAAGCAACTCTCATCAAGAGCACATCGCCATCTTGACCCCAACCTGTAGCGGTGTGCTTGAGTCAAATTCTAAGCCCTCAGACTGTCATTATTTTTGTTTCATATTATGCCAAGACAGTAAAGATTCCTAAATTTGTGTGTGTTGAAGCTAACACTCGCTAACTAATACATACACCATGAACAGTGATTGCAGAATAGGGACCCACAGCTCAGTTTTGCTCTGGGACCAGGGTAGAGGGTCAGTCCAGTGCTGCACATATTAAAGACATGAAGTGCTTAGAATCGTACCATAATGTATGTATTTATACAGCCATACCTAGATCATCAATGATGTAGTCAGAGTTTTCGGAGCCATATTTATGAGTCTTACTTTTAATTCATCCCCGCAGGACCACTCTGAACTGTCCGTTGGCGCCGCGGCCACCATGGCCCACGAGATTGGCCACAACTTCGGTATGAGCCACGACCACGAAGGCTGTTGTGTCGAGGCTACCGCTGAGCAGGGAGGCTGCGTGATGGCTGCCGCCACTGGGTGAGCCTCAGGCACTGCGTCAGGCATCAGAATAAACCTGCCCATACAGAGATGTTGTTGCTAACAGTGTGACATATGAATAGCAACTTCATTACCCAAAAGGAAAAACAAATTACATATTCTATTAATGTTGATGCTAAAAAATATGTCACCTGAGATTGTTAATTTATCTCGGATATAAAAATACAAACTTCTGTATCATTTTATTATCATCAAAGATCTATAATCAGCACTTTTCATTGATATTGTATTTCCCCATGTTGTCCTTCACATTAGCTTCAACAGGATGGCAGACTAAAAAAAAACATTTTACTGGTGGGAAGCCTTAATATGTTGTCCTACAATTCCTTCAAAACGCCACATAGAATAAGAAATGTCTGTGTCCAGGCATCCATTCCCCCGAGTCTTCAGTCACTGCAGTATACGCGACCTGGACAGCTACTTCCGGAAGGGGGGGGGCATGTGTCTCTACAACATGCCCAACATGAAGGACCTGGTGGGGGGCAAGAAGTGCGGCAACGGCTTTGTGGAGGATGGAGAAGAGTGTGACTGTGGAGAACCTGATGTGAGTATATTTGTCTAAACTACCCCAATCCTGTAAAACAGTCACTTCAAATGCAAATGAATTCCAATGAGACATACATTTTAAAGGGACATAGATACATACCCAGTGGAAAATTCCAGTATTTCTTTTTCCCATAATTGCAACCATTCTTGCTATAGGTAATGCTAACTTTACCACTATTGTCTCCATGTAGAAAATTGAGAAACACAACTCGGGTAAATCCATATATATATCAGGGTGAGCTTGAGCTTTGCTTTGTCCAAAGAGCAAAAAGATTCCTAGCAGCACTTCATAAACTCTCTTAAGCAGAACATTTTATCAGGTTAATTTAATCCATACACAAAAAGAAATGTAAAGATGACAGTTTTTTGTTTTGTTGAGTTAACTGCTGGAACTATTTATTTATGTAAAAAAGTTTATACATCCACTGAGCACTTCTGCACAGCATCTTGGTGTGTAGTATAGGTCGCTCGATAAGAGGGGTTATCATAAATTTGGTTTTGTGTCTGTACAGGTATAATGGTACCAAACCTGACAACCTCATCTTGTCATCACTGTGATGACAAGACCTTTGAAAGCTGCACATAAATTCCTTATATTCACTAAAACATAAAATTGTCAGAAATGAGACTGATATAAATCTTTTCAAAATTTTGCAGGAAAAAGTGAATACATGTGTTTCAGAAAATGTCAAACTTTTCCTTATTATCCTTCAGAATGAGCTATGCACAATATATAAGCCAGTGGAGAGCTGTACTAAACTCACATCAGTGCTTAAAGTTGCTTTTTCAATTTCCAATCAAGTAATCATTCCATTTTCATGTGTATCTGTTGCTCTATATGAATACATATATACATGTATGCATATAGAGTTACAGATGATTTTAATGTGGCTGATTGGTGTATGTATGGTATAGACAAACAACAACAACAGAATTACAATATTGAGTAACAAGTAAAATGTAAACCAAAGTACATCAAGTATGTTATTCTATCTATTCAATACTGATTTCACATAGGGAAAATGCAGCTGGTTTTAATATTTTATGTCAGCTCCTGCCTTGCGTGGTGTGGCGTCATTGTGGTCTCATCACTAATACACTCTTTGTTGCATTTCGGTGATACAGCAGAAAGATTGCCGAAAGTTTCCTCAAATTGGAATGAAGTGTTTGTGCTTGGTAAACCAAGAGGTTAAGTAAACCTTTTTGGCTCAAGCAACAGAGCAAATTGAAAACAGAGGAGGCAAACTGGTAGCTGAAAGCAGCGGTGCCGCTGACGGGGCTGTTTGTTAGAACTCCCACTCAGAGCCGAGCTGACAGTCAAGCTCAGGCTGCTGACAAGCCACCTGCTCTAAGCATTGCAAATAAGATGAGCTAATGGTCTCACCTTGCGATTTCCCCCACCTGAGACCAATGTATGATATACATTACAAACATGGTTGTGTGTATCAGATTATAAACTAAATGCAGATGTAATCATTTCAAAACCAAATCTTTTAAAACCACCAATATTTTACAGTAAAATCTAGAAAGACCAATTTCTTTTCAATTTTGAATCTAATAGGACAACACTCTACAGAAACTGGGTGTTAAGAGTCACAGAGAGGCATTTCAGTTTAGAAATCAAGCACATTGGCTCTGTCTTGATGTTCAGTTGATCATCACACTACAAACAAGTCAGCGCTTTTTGTTGTTCTTGTTGTTGTGTTCACCCATAATCCCCTCTCCGTTTTAGCCTGACAGGATAATTGGCTTTTTTTCCTCTTGCTTTCGTCAACTCCTACATTTGTTTTGAACGTAATCATGGCTCAGTGGAGGGTACCATGGCAACAGGAGATGTTGTCATTGTGTGCAGTGTATGACACAAGAGCAGCAGCGAAGTCGTGTTTTTGGATTCAAATTTTTGTTTCTTCCTGCCAAAATCTGTTAAAATCCTTGGATCAGCTACTTAGAAGTGTCTTGAGTTGAGACGTGTGTTAGTTTGTTAGTTGAGCATTAAGACCCCTCCAATGGAAAGTTTGACCTCTGACCGTCGGGATGTTGGGTCCTGCAGGGCATCTGGACCAGAATTTCAAAATGAAAAATCTACTAACATTTACTACAGAATATTTGGAAAGTTGTTGAACCCCCTTCTGAATGACTTGTACAGGGTTTGAATGTTGCACTATTGTTTCCGGGGGAGGTCTCTGAGAGGGAGAGAGAGAGGCTGCTGAACTGAATGTTCTGTCAGGAGGGACACGCTGATCTGACACCAAATTCATTTGCAATGATTACACATGGGCACACAGACCAAGACATGAAAGCAGTCAGTGATCTGTGATAAATAAAAAATATGCTGTGCATGTCCCAGTCAGTTATGTTACAGGCATCACTGATAGCAGATATAGTCAGGCGCACTGACCATGGTAGGGATGTGCACATGCATTCAAAATTACCTTCGACAAGAAATTAGATTTTAATGCACTTAATGAATTTCTTAATTATTCTTCACAGCTTTAGAAATTTTAATGTTTGTCAGGTTTGCAAGGTCCCCACAAACTCTACACATTGTTGCTTGTGCAAGACTTTCAAAAACTGGCAACCCAAGGGCTTAATAATGATTTATAACTGGTATATAATGCATTAGTAAATGATTTATTAGCAATAACTAATTTATTATTCACTCCTTTTAACCCTGTTAAATGGGGACTTTATTAAGAAGTGGTACTGTTTAATGTTGGGCTGCATATGGACTGGGTTTGGGCATGTGGGTGTGCAAAGGCACTTGCCAGAGTTGATATAATGAGTTAGGGTGTGTGACTTTTAACAGGAATGCACCAATGACTGCTGCAATGCCAATAACTGCACCTTGAAGGCGGAGGCTCAGTGTGCCCATGGAGTATGCTGCGAAGGCTGCAAAGTAAGAGACACGCACAGACACATACACACATACAGACACTTACACACATACGTGCAGGCAGAGTGGCGTAGGAGGGAGCTCACCTCGTTTGCAGTAGTATCTCAGTATCATTAGTTCACTGTCAGTCATCATGTCAGTGTGTTGGCATACCGTACCCACAGCGCGTCAGCTCCCATCACAGCAGGGCTCATCATCTTCACATTGCACCGACACTTCTCATCTCTGCTCTCATCTCGCTGTTCAAATGCAAATCCTGACATCCCATTGTTATACACAGCAACCCAAATTCTGTGGCGCTTTAACCTGACAGCAGAGACAATACTGAGGATGGCGATAACCTGTGTACTGTCTGCTCAAGAAGAGCCACTGCTCCTCTCATTTTGTTTGGGTTATTGTCATCGAAGTATTTTTTATCTTTTAATACATATGTTTCATCTTACTTTACATGCTGTATATGGCATGATATTCTTATTACACCGAGGCACACATTTTAGCATATTTTCCTTTTCATATTTATTTGTACTTAACCGTGAAAGCCTTTTTTAATTACTTTCAAAATTCCCTTAAGGCTGCAATTAAAATGTTTTTATGTAAACAATGCATCAAATTACAATGAATAATGGAAAGGTTTAGGTCAAAGGGAAAACCCCACAAGAATTTTCATAATTTTTCACTGCAGCCCTTTGGAGGTGTTTATCCACTCTTAGTTCACTTTTGTGGTTTTCCAGAACACAAACTTTACTCTCATCAACAACAGCAGGCAGCTCTGATTACCTAACTGTCTACTTCCTTCTCAGCAGCAAACAGCAGACATAGTCAGAGACCAGCTAGTGAACATGGTGGAGCATTTAGCAGCTAAAGAGCCAGAAATTTTTCTCAGGAGTTGGTGGAGAACAAAAACAGAACTAAAAAGAGAGTGAATATTGAACTTGAATTAATCAGGTGGACACAAACACAACTCCAAGACCATGTTGATGTTGCTGGATGTCAAATTCAAATTCACCAACACAATATAACAATTTTACATGGTCAGGTGTTGTGTTTTTATTCTGTTCTGCTGTTCCCAAACAGCCAAAACATCTATTACTCACCTTTAAATTGGTTTAAGTTTAGTAAAAATATTTTATACTGTGTAGTATGACAATAACAGATTTAGTGTTTTTCTGTCTACCTAGGACTAAATGGCCTTTAGGAGCAAATTATTCCCTGTAGCTGGTTGAAAATCTATATTTTGAAACTTAAGAGTTTCACTACAATTTAGAATAATTTCTGCAGGTTTGAACAGAGCTTGCATTCACAACATGAGTTTGTACCAACATAACCACCTGCCCACCTAACATAATTTATTTCAACAACTTGTATTCCACAGCCAAACAATTTTGTAAATACATCTGTCTTTCTACTTTTGTCCGTATTGTTTGCGTGCACTTAGTATTAAAATTATCCGGCATGTAATATTTCTCTGACTGTCTTTTGCTCTGCCATGCCCAAACTAATATGCTATGGACCCCCAGGACAAAATTGAGCTAATAGGCCCTTTTTCGACCCCCCTTCCTCACACTCTCTCTGCATTAGTGTAGAATAGACGTGGCCTTGTAATTTTATTTTGTCTAAAGCTCAAGATTCCTGTCATGGAGCACTACATGGCCCCAGGCTTGTCTAAATTAGTTTATGATAATTTATTAGATGCTAAATTATTTCAGAATATTACCCTTCTGAATAATATCAACTGAAAAACCTAAGTTCTTAAAAACAGATTTTTACAACTAGATTTTGGTCCTTCTACAATAAAGGGCTTACTTTGCATCTTCCCTTTAAGCCTTACCATATTAGAGACGATCATCGTGTTGTTTCAGATCTCTTGTGCTTTCCCTCCCTTCCCTCTTATTGGTTGTTCCCTGTCTATGCCAGCTGAAGCAGGCAGGTACCATGTGCCGGGGGCCAGCAGGGGCGTGTGACCTGCCAGAGTACTGCACTGGGGCCTCTCCTTACTGTCCCTCCAACGTCTACCTGCTCGACGGCTCCTCCTGTCAGTACGGCCTGGCCTACTGCTACAACGGCATGTGCCTCACCCATGAACAGCAGTGCCTGCAGCTTTGGGGCTACGGTAATGACAAGTCTATGACCACGCAATACAAACGATACACTTGTCCTACTCATTTTATATTCCAAGGATAAACGTGCCCTCAGACCAGTGTTGATACATGGTTTAAACACTCTAAAATAAAGTATTTAGTAGTGTAGGTTTTGAAGGGCAGTGTGTTTATTTTGGTATTCAAAGCCAATATTAGCGTTTAAAACTGCTTTAAACTTCAGTGTAACTGTCGACAGATTTGACAGTATTTATACTAATGTTTACTGGGTGTCAGTTGATTAATACAATAAATATCCTAAGCTAAGACTAGTCTGCACAGAGTGCAGCTAGCTCCAAGCTTCAGCATATGATATCGTGAATTTACAGTTAAGCTATAATTTTACAGATAAAAAATAACAATATTTTAAACCGACGAAGATGAAAAATAGTAAATTATGGAAATAATTAGTCAAATAAAATTATTTTATTTTAATCATTACTACTTTTCACTGGTAAGATTCCAATTTTTTTTCTCATAATATTATGATTTTTTTTCTCAAATTAATTGGACTTTGTTCTTGAGATCTTAGATTTCTTTTCCCCCACAGTTGCCCTAATATTCCATCATACTTTTCAACTTAGATTACACCACGAAAGTCTATCATTTATTTCTCTGTCATGTAAGATTGGTATGTATTTGGACATTTTCACCTAAGAGCCAGTTAATTCTTCAGTAGATCTCTGTTACTGCACCAGCTACCATAGCTATCAGGTGCCAATTTACTATAAATATTATATAAAAGTAACAATTTGACATTTTGTGCAAAATATACCATCCTAGTCAGCTGAGGAGAGTGGTAACAAATTCATCTCTGTGTCAACCATTGCAGAAATAGCTACACCACACTCAGTTGGCTGTTTATCAGGAACACCTAGGTAAAACTAATACAATGTAATACGGGTGTTAATTTAAAGAGAGGTATTTGTAAAATATAGTCCACCCTCACTGATATTAATTCGCCATCTCTTCATGTACGTAGGCTTTATTGCTGTTTTATTAGACTACATTATTTCTAGAGAGTTGTCTAAGCATATTTCCCGAAATGTCTGACTGTTCTTAAAATCTCACATTTCTTTGGGTCTCTTAGCTAAATGATGGTTTACATTGTGTATAAGATGTATATTGTGATCTCGCTTGGCATCTCTACAGTAGACAAGCAGGTGGCTGAGACCAGCATAGCTGTGTCTTTCGCCAGGCACTTTGTTAGTCAGGACATTACCAATTATTGTCTGTTGAGTAGACCATTGCTAACATTTTAATTTCTTCCACAGGGGTTACAAGTAAATATACAAGTAAACAGCCTGAGCCATGTTGTGTTTTCAGGAGCTCGACCAGCCCATGATGCCTGCTTTGAAGATGTCAATGCAGCTGGAAACGCTTTTGGAAACTGTGGTAAAGATGAACATGGCAATTACATGAAGTGTCAGAAAAGGTAAGAGATGCTGGTGATACTAAGTCATAACACACATGGAAAACATAGGTTATTCTAAATATGGTAGATACTAGGGCTATGGTATAGGTAATAAGGATTCTAGACAGCTGGAACATGTCCTTTTTGCATTTCTGTCATAAGTCATGAGCTGAGGTACAATAGCTAAATGGATACCTGGCAACCCATGAATAAAATCTATCAGGTAAAGAGAAATACATGAAACATTTGTAAAATTAGTACAGAATGATTAATAAAAATACTCTCAATAAGTCAAAAATACTCACATTTAAGTAGAAATTTCGCCTCATTATCTCATAATGTATAGTTATTGTCTTGTAATTTTTTCTTGGTAGACTTGGTAGAATTACTTTTATTTGGTTGTTTATATCTGCTTTAAAATGTGATAACTGTTACATGCGTAGAATACAATAAATGAATCATTAGATAGATTTTGATTAGGGCCGGCATTTAAAGATGCCATATGCAACTTTTTCCTATTGCTCCATAGCTGACATAAGCATTAACAGCTCTTAAGTTAATAACCTAGAAGGAATGTTACAAGTTCAGCATTAAACTTCATTCCTTTACACACCAAAAAGTGTTTCCAGGTTGAAAACATCAATGTTAACTCTTGTTTTGCTTCTATTTCTATCACTTCTTTTCATCCACTGAAGTTAGCATGCTAACCAGCTAGCCCCAACCCATCCCACTTAGATAGAGGTAGTGAGCAGTGTCCAGTCTACAACAACCATTATCACCACCTCCTGTTACCAGTGGCAGAGAAAACTCTCATGTAGCACCTTTAAAGCTGAACTAATAAATATTTTCATATTAATGATGACTCAAATTACTATGTATGACTCAAATTACTATGTATGTGTAATGTGAAAGCTTTGTCTCATAGTGACAAACCCACAGAGTACCATAATAAACTCTGCAGTTCCTAAACTCTACAGTGATTTTTAGCCTCTTTCAAATTATTGTTTTGGTTTCACAGTTCATAATTTTACCATCAGGTTCAGTTTTCACCACTCTCATCAGACTTGTTTCCAGTAGAAGCAGACAGATGTGAGAAATTCTGTTAAACCCACTGTCCACTACGTGCTGAGAGCTAAACAGCTGACAGGGTCAAAATGGTGATTGCACTGGAGCATTTAGCGACTAAAGAGCCAGATATTTTCTTAGGAGTTGACTAGGCAACTGTACGTTAACATATTAAGTATATCAGCTATGTAAGGTAATGCTGTCATGGGTTTTCAGTTTTTTTCCTTTCCCTCAAGTGTACACAAAATAATACAGTGCAGCTTTAATGAGAAAATAATAAAAGTCCTGGTTTCTTACTAGCACAGTTCACTGCTATAGTCATGTAGTCATCATATGAACATTTGGATATTTTCAAATATTGGCAGCTGCTAGCAAGCACACTTTTGTTGAATTGGGTGTTTCAAACTAGCACACACATTCACACGCACAGAGCCAGGCTTTCTGTATACTGTCATTACAGGCCTCAGAGACAGTTTCCATGGAACAGTGCCAGAGCTAATTAATGGTTTCAAATTAGCGACTTAGCTATGTAAATGAGCTTGTGGATTAAGGTGGTTGACGGCTGCCTTGTATGATCCACCACTGCCCATATCCATTATGAGGTCCCACAGGAGACATTAGAGTGTTATCTGGCCACAGTGAGTCACAGAGCTGATTAGAGGATATGTAAATGCACTGTCTGCCTGTTATTGAGACATGAATAATCTACACACAGCCGATATCTGCCCATCATTCTGTAATTGTCTTCAATTGTCTTCCTCACCACACACTGTGGTTTATGTGTATTTACCAGTTTGAATCTGCATATTAATCAGGAAGATGTAGATGGTAACAAAAAATAAAGCATGACTCTTATCTTCCTCAAATTATGTTGTTGAGATAACTTGAGTTTCTTAAAGCGTCATAACTACCAAGTAAGGATGGGCCTATGTGGTATCTCTATCAAATCGATATTCAGATTTTAAATTTTCAATATTTCATATATCTGTCAATATATACTGTCAAATTTTTGTAAAGTCTTAGAGAATTAATGATATTTGTTGCATTATGAAGGGGGAAATAGCAATTTGGTTGAAGAACAAAAGAGAAAAAAAAATTTCAGACTTGTTAATAAAAATTTAAAAAATCTCATATGTTGTAGCAGACCAGAAACTTTGCAATTAGAGAACAATACCTAATTTTTATAAGATATTGTATAGAACAAAATTTAGAAATCCCCCATGGCATGATATGTGAAAATGACATATCTTCCACAGATGACTATTTCACTTTGGAAGCATGGATGTATGAGGGAATGTGCAAGCCATTACACACATTTTTCACATTTTTTTTGCAGACTAATGCTAAAGTTGTTTTCATTTTTTTCCCTCATCAGTCTACACTCAGTACCCACAATGACAGAGCAAAAGCAGAATTTTAGAATTTTTTGCAAATCTATTAAAAAAGAAAAACTGAACCCTCCAGTGGGGGGGGTCCCGTTGGCTGGGAACTGTCTGGGAGCCATAGAGCTTTCATCAGGGGGTGGCACTTCTGAGTGGCTCTGACTTTTGAAAATGGAAATATACTTTGTAATGAGAGTAGAATTATTGCATGAGAGAGAGAAAATACAAGTTAAAATAGATGTACAACCTGTCAATAATGCACATTATTTAGTGCTTATGTTGCAGACTAGCTACAGCTAATGTCTGTACAGTTGGTACATTGGCTTTTTGTGGCCATTTAACAGTTACTAATTGTTGGAAAAGTGGGTTCCACTCCATTCCATTTACACTTGGTCTGGACATATCTTAAATCGTAAGGCTGTTTATATTAAATATTTTCCTACTGTCAACAAATATTGTGCAAAGACCAAAACCAGTGCTGTCATAGTCTGACTTTTCAATTTACTTCTGTCTCTGGCTTCCAGCCCTAAGCCAATGGATTCCTACTGAAGATCTACATTGTTAAAAATTTCTTACAATATATTGTTTAATTTTAAATTAAAAAAAAAAATCATCAGTTTACAAGATGTTATTCAAACGGGAGGATTTTAGTTGCCAGGTTAATCCACATGTGGGTCTCTAGTAATTATTTGGCAGCAAGAGGGTGTGTGAGGGATTGAGTCAAAATAAACTACAGTGTGTGTGTTCATGGTAGAAGGAACATGTCACACAGTGCAACACTGTGGCCCACTGATTTGTATTTGTGTTTTCTTTTGGACAACAGTGGAGCTTTAGTCAGTAGGAAACATTTATTGTTGGTTTGGGTCTGCATATGTTATTTGGTGACAGATTAGTAGTCCTAATTTTTAAATACTATAAGAATTTTCCCTTAGAAATCTTATATTTTAAGTTGCATAAAAACAGACACTTATTTTACAGATACATACATGTATGTATTTGGAATATAAAAAGCATGAAAAAAACCCCGCAAGCATTAAAGAAACACTGGGCAGATTGTACTGGATCATTTTTATTATTGGAATCAGCTGTTAAATCACAACACTGATTCTCTGACAGAAGTCAAAGTTTGGCTGATAGATACTAGTGAACAGATATTTGGTGTGTCCCTAATCCCATGCTCTGTGCAGTTGTATGAATAAAACATAGCAGAGTTGCAAAAATTGAAGTTCTGTTGGCTTGTCCTTCAAAAGTAAAGGTGAAGTGTTTCTTTGTGTTTGCTTTAATCTCTGCCCAGTGACGCCAAGTGTGGTAAGATCCAGTGCCACAGTGCTGCTAAGAAGCCCAAAGGCACCAACGCCGTATCCATCGACACCACTATCAAGACAAATGGCATCGAGGTTAAGTGCCGTGGCACCTACGTCTACAGCACCCAGGATGGCCAAGGTGACCTGCCTGATCCCGGACTCGTCATGACCGGCACAAAGTGTGGAGACGGCAAGGTTGGTCCACACCAGGTCGGGCTTTGGGGGGGGAGCCATAAGAGTCGGTCAATTAAGTGATATAGTTGTCATATGTCATAATTCAGAAATAGATTTTAATGTAGCAGTCCAACTGGCTATATGAACACTAAATCAGTTCATTATCAGGCTAGCATAGTTTCTGATCAGCACCAGACCTTAAAAAATGTATCTGGCAACTTGCCGAGAACACATACACCTGCCTTGTATTCTAAACTGGCCTGCAGTAGAATAGGATGCAGGGAGAAGGGAAATGACTGGACAATACATTTTGGTCAAAAATGATTTAAAAGAAAAAAAAAAAAAGACCGAAAACAAATGCCAGAGTAGTGTTTCTACTCTTCTATCTGAAAATCGATTTAGTACAATAGTTGTTTCTTTGGTGCCTCTTTTTTACCATGGTACTGTTTGTGCAGGTTACAACAGCTGAAGTGGGAAGAGAAATCAAAACAAAAGTTCCTCTTCAGTGGATGGGATAAAGTATGTTTACATGCATAATGTAATGATCTGACATGTGCAGCCCCATAATGTGTTCTGTTGCCCAAGTTACAGTTCTAGGTTGCCAGAAAATCTGGTTACTCTAAATTCCAATCCTAATTAATCATTAATTCAATCTTTTGTCTTGTATTAGCAAAGAGCAGTGTACAGAATATTCAAGCTTCTCATTTTTACCCCAGGCTGTCCCTTCTTTTTGCCAGTAAAAATTAAATACATGAAAAGCAGCTGTGGCTAGTTAATTTTCACCACGTAAGTACAGCCCAAGAGAGAGGCATTTAGCAGACAAAAATGAGCACCTGAATGAATGAGAAAATACAGAAACAACATAACTCTTCTATAGGTAAGCCAACAGTGGCATTGCTAAGAAAAAGCCAAATGTTCGGTGAATGCACAGGGGTTCTTGTATCATCGAAAGGGGAAATTAATGAATTTAACAAAGTAAAGATCCTTCACCAACAGAAACTGACCAGGACTAGAACAGACTCCCAACAAATATAATTTCAACAATTTTCAACAATTTTTAAATTGTTTTCGACAAATTTCAACAACAATGTTTGTGTCAAGTAGCATATGAAAAATAAGGTGTGCAAAATTAAGTAAGTTTATTGGATTCAGTTAACATACATTTAACAGTTATAGCTACAGGCTGTAAACATGTATTCAGCTGACCCTCCAAAGTTTTTCTGCCTTCTTAGCTAACCGGTGATTTCAAATCTATAAATTTAAGTTGTGTCTGTTAAAACTAATTTAACAATGGATGAAACAGCAGCATGTCAAGTGAAAGGTTGTGCTCAATGATGAACCCAGAGAGGATGATCACCAACTTTGCAGTTTCCTTTAGCTCTACAGAGCCTTTTTTAATTTGTTTTGGTTTTATGGCCCGTGATTTTACTGCTTTGGTTCACTCTCACCACTTTCATCGTCATTTCCAGCAGAAGTAGACAGGTGTTACAAGTAAAAAAAGACAGGGTAAAACCTAGTAAATGGTTGAGGTTCGTATCTGCCATTACAGTGAAAAATTTTATACATATATTCATGAAGGTTTAGATTTTCTGTCAATTTCAATTACTTAAAAATGTTGAAAGCTAAACCTATGTTGATTAAACAGGAAAGGATTTGGTTTTTCAAAATGAAGTTTGATAGCCCAACCTCACTGAAGGATTCTTGATTGAGTCGCTGGTGTTTCCATCACTATTTGTCACTAATAATGAATCTGCTGAATAAATGATCAGGGTTTATATCTTCTTACAAAACTAAACGTCAGGGGGAAGAGGTCTACTCTGTGTCAGGTTTTGTTTGAAAAAGCTCTAAAACTCCAACAATCTCAGTGGGCTGTAATTCAAATGATAAATGGAGTATAAAAGTCCAAGTAAACCCACCTGCAGATACATACAAAAATCATGCAAACTAAGAGCTGAATTATGTATGTGAAATTTATATATACAAAAATGGACCTACACACACACATCGCGTAATAGCTTGTCATGTATAAAAATTCACACACACAGTAATAGCTGTGGGCCCTTCACAGCATAAAAATAAAATTTTCATTTTGTTCTATCTGTCTATATTGCTTTCCCTCTGCAGCACATTCCAACCACTTGAATTCCATTTCAGCTATTGTGCAGGGAGTGCTGAAAGGACTGAATGGTGCTGTATGAGTAATATATTATAAATAGGCAGTAGAGAATATTGTCTGCCATCCAGCCTGATGAATTTTGAGTCATCATATTGAACTACCCTTTTCTCAGCGATAAATGCACACATAGCACAAAGCTGCTGCTTCTAATCACACAGTCACACATTCACCTACACTAAATTGATTTCCCTTCTAACAATAGTAAAGCAACAGCAACAGGGAGAGAAAGAGATACAGAACCAATACAAAAACTGATATTAGCACTAATACAACTCAATGATAGAGTGCTAAATAAAAAAGTGCTGAAATATGACCTGCAGTTTGCAGAGAGGCCTCATACAACACTTAAAAAGACACCTTTTACTGCTGGGGATGTGTAATGTAGTGTGTTAATGTCTTGTAGTATGGAAAGTAATGTTTATGACATGGCGGTGCACTACAGTGCCATATGGTGTAGGTAAGGCACCTAAAACTCCTCTTTAAAAGAAATAATTGAAAAAAAAATTTGAAAACAGAGCTGGAGTCAAGCTGTGGATAGTCTAGTTTACTATAAAGACTTGAAGCTAGCCTCCCTCAAACGTGCACAGCCTAACATCTCTAAAGCTCACTAACTGGCATGTATTTTTTTTTAGTAATCTGTACAAGGAAGCATCAACATGACTCAGTTTCCCAGTTTGGGAGGTACCTGCTGAAACACTGTTTCTGCATTACATTATATTTATGAAAAAAGCTGCAAATTAATAAAATACATACAGAAAGACATATCAGCAAACAGAGAAATGCTACATGTCAAAGAGAACTCAGAATTTCCAGGGACACTAAAAACTGATACCTAGGTATACAATTTGCTGAAGTCAGCCACTTGTCAGTGATGGCCTATGTGTTAGGACAACAGTGGGCAATTTGTTTTTATTACTAAAAATATTAGCCATGCACCTAGCATTGGCTTTTTTGTGTCACTACTTTTAAGTTTTCTCCATAACTTAGATCTGTTTTGTTCTGTACAAGTTGCATTGGAGGTTTAAACTTGAAGTCACAAGGAGAAATGACAGAATTTGGATAACAAAAAAAAATTTGTAACCAAATCTACCTGGTAAGAGTCTCTGGTCCCTGATCAGTGTCTGTGGTTTTCCCTTCACACCACTGAGTCTACCTAGTGTCAGTTAGCCTGTCCCAACACTGTATGGATAGTTGAGTTACATGACTCACAAATCTCCTTATAAAGCAACACATCACTCCAGCATAAATGGTTATTAAAATGAGTATTAGAGCAGCAGTCGGGACCAAACGTGTTGGTAAAAGCAGCTCAATAAAACATTGTTGCAAGCTGTAAAAGCGGTCTATAAAAGTAGTGAAGTGATTTAAAACTGATGTTGCTTGCCCACTGTCCTAAGGCAGCCAGGTTATTCCAAACCCCAAGGGCAATGGCAGAAGGCTGATCAAAGTTTGTATATGTGTGTGTGTGTATGTGTGTGTGCATGTTTGTGTGTGTATGCACTGTAATCTTTAACACAGTATGTGATCATTCTGCTTGTGTTGCCACAGGTGTGCAGAGACCGCAGATGCCAAAATGCCTCTTTTACTGAGCTTGAGACTTGCATCGCACGCTGTCACGGCAACGGGGTATTCTCTCTCTCTCACACACATACACACACACACACACACACACACACACACACGAGCATACAGAGTCATGCAACAGCCCCAACTCACTTAGCTACCGGGCATGGCTCCCTAATCTTATTGTCACACTGTGTCCTTGGGCAAAGGTAGAGCTTTGCAGTGCTGTCACCAAGTCTGTCGTAAAAGGGCTGGAAAATAGATGGCTGGAATACAACAGCAACTGAAGTGATGAACTATTTATTGGAGCAGTACAAGCAAGCCTGAGGCAGATAAGGAAGAATCATACATTGTTTATGAGTCAGTAACCGAGCTTTGGAGTGGAGTGTTTGGGGCTGAAACACTTTAAGAGGAGATGAGGATGTAGATATGGGTTATTTATCAGTGAACCCTTGACTTCTGAAGTTATCATCTAAATTTGAGACCGTGTGTATTGATATTGTGTTGATCCTAGTTATGTCCCATTCTATGATTTTTCGGGGGAAATTCAGCAAACATAACCTGAAGCATAAATATGATAATGCCATAGAGATTTATTCCCAGAGTCTGAAATTTTACCAGGTTTTAAAACAGTTCCAAGCAAGACTTGTTTGTAAATTGTTGTAATTTGACGCTATATAAGTAATATTGAATTGAATTAAATCCTTGCCAGGCGATATCAAATGAAATTCATATAATGATTTAATCATTGGTGGGGAATTTCATCTCTATACAGGAAGGCATGTCTCCTCTGTTAACAGTGAAATACAAACCATCTCCTAAAGAGCAGTCAGTGAGCAGTCCATCCGGAAGGAGCTGGACTTATCAGTGTTTCACAACTTTGGCCTCTGTCATGCCTTCTACATCCTCTGGGATAAACATTACAGACTGCCCAAGGTTATAGCAGCTGACTGATGTCACATTTGAAATTTTCATCATTAAAACTGTCACCAATACGAGTTGAAGCCTCAGTGGCATCCCAGCAGCCACACAGTCAATTGTGTTCTCTGGAGCTCATGATTGAATGGATTGTGCGTCTGCAGAAGATAGAACAACAGGGTTCTGCCATTATAAATTGTAGATTTTACTCTAGTCTGTGCTGGTTTTGAAAGTCCTCTCCACCCCCCTTGGTGGTTGTAGACAGACATCGAGAGGAAGGGTGTAAAGTGTAGGAGGTTTGCTTTCCCTCCCAGCTCCACCCTCTGCTGTGAGGAGGCCATTACCAATCAGTAAGAGTAACAATTGCAGTGACTAGGGCATGATCCCTCACTGGCTTCCCACTCAAAAACACAGTTAACTGTGCTTTTGAAGCTCGTGAAAAGCCAAGGCCACAGGGAATGCAAAACAGGTTTTTTGCATTGGTGGAGGGAAACTGAAAACTGTTGCACCTTTTTTAAAAACTAAAAACTCAGATAACCGAGTTTATATTTACTTAAACTTCTTTTGTGCTTCAGGTGTGCAGAATCTTCAATCTTAAGCTGTTACCAGAGACCTCCATTTTTGTGCACAAGCCTGAAAATAATATACCTAATATTAAATCGTTAAAACATTTTGATTACAGTCATAGGCCTGGTTTCAATCAATCAAGCAACTGCAAACAGAAGCACTCAAGTTATTTACCTAAGTTTGGGTGCATTTTCTTTCATTGGAGTCTTGTGGGGAAAATGGTATGGGATTTTGAGCACTTGGATGTGTGTCCTCCCTCAGAAATTACCAAAAAGATAAGGAGCCGCTGTTCTGTTGTGTGCTTACTTGCTATAAAATGAAAACTGGCTGTTGCAGTGATATGGGGATCCTAAAATACTTTGCACGGATAGAATCAGGATCCTTAGAGCTTTCAAACAGTGTTTAACTTGTCAAGGTTGTGTGAAGAGTCCAGTACAGCACAAAACACACCTAAAGTAGCACTACCAAGGCCCAAGTATCCCATGGGTGGGACGGTGTATTTTTGGGTAATTAGGAATAGTGCATTTTAATGAACTCAGCTGCAGCTGTGTGTATTGACATCATTAGTGGTAGTAAATACCCCTCTAAACTAGGAAGGGAGCAATGAAAAACATTCTCCTCTGACAGTAATCTGCAATAAACTTAATAAATCTACTTTATGTTTCAAACAGGAAATAAAAAGCTGTCATAAGTTGTGAGTAGGTAGAGCAGATAATAAGCTATAAGGACTGATTTTTGATGTCATAAATATAAAATTTACTGAGTTACTAGTTTAAAAGGTACGCCTGACATATGCTCTGTAATTATGTGAAATTAGATGATCTCATTTTGGTTTTAGAAACCACATGCAAGGCAGATTCTTCTTAGAGAACTCTGATTTATATTGTCATCTCTCTATATACGGCTCTGTCTGGTTTAGGAAAGAATACAGAAGCCTAATGCAATATGGCAGGTGCCATTAATGTTCCACCACTATGGCTTTTTAATAGGTGAAGGGTTTCACACCAAAGCTGCTGACATGTTGACGGCTGATATATTTTTCTGCAGGCTTAAAGAAAATTAAGCCTGCATTTTTCCCTTTTAGATTTTAACTTGTGACAGTTTTCCCTTTGGTCCCCCAGTCCCTACCAGGTGTTACAGCTTTACTTAGAATCCTTGAGATATCAGTTTATTAGTTTGGCAACTGGATGAAATGGTATTGAACTGTCATCAGAGCAAATGCAACTTTAAGTCCATATAAAGTAGTCCAGCAGTAATCATAAAATGAATCTCTTTTCGCAGTCAAAAAAAAAATTCAAAGTGATTCTATAGAATGCTCCTTTAGTCCCTGAGCCTGGAGGTGGCCAGGCTGGTGTATATGCTAGATTGACAGCTCGGCAGAGGCCCTAAGACACAATCTAAACAAAATTGTGCCAATAACTGTAGCTTACAAGCTGGGGACAGACATTATTTTGTCAGAAGCGGTGTTGAAGAATAAGGACTACATCATTCAGCAATAAACAAACTGATGTACACTTTTGAAGGTAAGTTTTCAGAGAAATTCTGATGGAAAAATGAAAAGACACAGTGCTGTCATGAAACAAATGATAATAAAACATACATTTCTTCCTTTTGTGTACTGACTTTATAATCAAAGGAAAGCAAAGGATATGTAATTTAAAGAGCAAAACTATAGTTGCAGTAGCGAAAAAAAAATTCTGTTCCAAAAAACTATAAACACGAGAGTAGAGGCAGTAGAAGCATTTTATTATCAGGGCGTTTGTCTGTTGTAACATAACCCGCTAATGTTAGCATGAATGACTGACTGGCTTGATACCAGAGCAGTAGAGCTGTTACAGGCAGTTTTCATTTTGGAAGCTGGTTTTGATTTAGTACAATCTAATAACGAAAATTAACATTAGCTTTGGTCAAATTCTTGGTTTTCTTTAGTGACATGATGGTTTCAATTTGTCATACATTTTCAATTTTATGCTATAGCTGTCTCCATCTTGGTGTAGAGTTGCCATGGCTACAGGTGTCTATTAAAAGGTTTCCAGGTCACTCTGTTCAGCAGGGTAAAAAGGATTGATGGATCTAGTCCAGTTGGTTCCTTCTAACCACAGATAACATCAGACAACGTTATTGACATAACTTTGTAATATCAGCACATCAGGTTAAAGAGGCTAAACCGTCCTCTGAGCATATGAGAGCATATTCCTGGCTTGTTAACATGTTAGCAGCTAGCTCAACAGTAGTTCACTTGCAGTCACTACACCACAAAGCTTCTAGCACCACTTCTTATGCTAAGACATATGGATGAAGTTTGCTGGCCCACTTTTTGGTGCAACTAGGACGGAAACCCATGACATGTTTAAAAACCTTTAAGTTTTACAAAAGACTGGTTTCATACATACAGTATGATTCTAAACCTAGTTGGCATGGCCTAGTTTGTGTTTTGAGCTGCTCTGTAGCTTGTTTTGACCCTGAGCATGTGAAGCAAACCCTACCACAACTGAAATTTCACACCTTAGAAGAATCTGTCTGTTTACCCCATCTACTGCATAAGGAATGGGTTTACCACTCGCCAGGCATTGCTATTTGATTAGGATTTGAAATATTATGAGTGAAAAGAAAAACACCAGACATATCCTCTCCTCTTTTAATCCCCCTCTCCTTCTCTTTTAACTTTGTTGTTCTATGCTGTTTGTCCCTTCTTTGTTCCCTCCTCTCAGTGTAACAGTAGACGGATAATGGAAATTGCTGTGAGTCAGGATTATTCTAAATAGAGAATTTTTATGTCCTTCCAGCTTAGGGTCTCTTCCTGTGTTAGCATGTGTTTTTTTTTTATTTAGCATTATCATTTGATTCATTCATTCACTGATCCTCAGGCTTTTGGAGTGCATGGATGTTCATGCAAATAAACAGGAATAATGAGCAGGGAGAAGTTTTCCTTACTTCTAAGAGCACTACTGGTCTGCACCTTTTAAACAACTTATATAGGGGATTGCTGTTTAAGAAGCTTAAAATATATTAGAGGTCCTGGGGACTTAACAGGCTGAAAGATATGTTATATATCAATGATGGTGTGTCATGCCAGGTCATGGCATTTCATTTCGTACAGCTTTTCCTTTCTTATCTTTATGTGATGTAGAAACGTCTTGTAAATATACTCTTAAAAAACAGCATAAGAAATTTTCAGAACAGAAGTAGGTCTCCAGAATCTGAAATAAAGGAGTGATAAGAATCAGCAAACAACTGAGCACTCTTCATGTCGACCAAGTGCTAATGGGGTAAATAGGCATGTTAATCACCGATAGGATAATTACATCTCGATGTAATTGGAGCATGGCAGTATTTTCTCCTCCATTTAGTGGTGGAGAATTACACAAGATGTCTGGAGATATTAATCAAGTTTAAATGCTAATCTCTAGATAAAAGTTTTTTTTTCACAAGTTTAAGACAAGTCAATTGAAACTGTTAAAGGCAATTTGCTGCCAAATGAGTGAAGTAAAGGGAGATTTTTCCAGTTCAGGTCCCATTTCGACCTTTCATCGAGGTCTCAAGGCGGCTGACTACTGGTCACTATGCAGAGGTCTGTTTTTGGGCTTGCGGTCACTACAAACAAACTATTGGAGTGGGGAAGGTGGGGTGGAACCTTTTGTCCCACCAGCGTTAGGTTTGTTTTTGTTTCTGAAAAATCATGTTCTGTCTGAAATTTTGGCGTGGTAAATGGGTCTAAATACTACAGTGTCCATGAGTCACTGCCGATGTTGCCATGGAGAAGAGGCCAGTCAGTGAATCAAAGACGTAGTGAATTCAGAACACCTTTACCTTCAACTTTTTATCAAAGAACCAGATATTTTCAAACAGAGTTTTTAATCTTTCGTACTGATGGTTTAACTAGGAGAGTTTCATGCTGATTCAGTCCGGCAAGAATAAACTACTGTGTGTCCATATTGTAGGTAAAGTGAGTGAAGGAATGAGGGAGTGGCTTTGTACACAGCTGAATAGGCACATTTGTTTGGTCTAACAAAGTTCTGTAGATGTTCATGATGTCCAACCACAGGTGGTGGTACAGGTTGGCAAGGAGGTGGAGCGCTGATGCTGTTGGATCATTTGAGCCAAATTTGTTTTCAGGTAGATTACTTTAATGACACTGTGTGTAATGGTTCATATTTATTTATTTTATTCTTCATTAAGACCTAGGACCAGATTAACCTGCTAGGGGCCTCAAGGGCAGGACTATGATGGGGCCCTGACTAAGCCTCCTGTTTTTGGTACTCTATATACAATTTGTATATCCTCTGTGTGGGCCCTGTTGCGTGTGTACAGTGCCCACAACAGACCGCACCTGGCAGCTTGAGCAGCTTGAGCAAGTGAAATGAGCATACCTTCAGAACACTGTAATACTACATGCACCATGTTCATTATTTGATATGCACATAATACTGAGTTAAATTATAAAGGCATAAGACTAGATTTTAACATGTAATAAACCATAAATTCAGGAGCCTCCTTAATATCACTAATAGCATTTCAATTTGTATTGTACTTTGATGGTGCAAAATACTACACATATTTGCAATTAATGAAATGAGCGAAACCTAAATGCAACACTGTTAACCTGGGGCTTTTGGGCCTCTGATGGTTTAGGGCCTAGTTGCAGTTTGCTATTTTTCCCAGAAGGCAAGCTAGACCTGAGGACACCATCCAATCAGAAACAAAATACTGAGAATAAAGTAAAATCATACATATAAAGTTACATTATATACAGATAATTGAAACATCTTTGCAGATTTGAGTTTCATGTCTTATAACCTCAGTGTTTTGCACTGTGTTCCATTTATAAGGTGAATATCTAAATTAAATCTGATTAAAAAAATGCAGTGCCAGCCTGTAGCAAACAGACATTAGTGGTTGAATGGCACCAGGCACATGCACACAAGATTACACTGAGACTGAACAGCAAATCACAATAACAGATGTCTTGTTTGTGTTTATGCATGCGTGTATGTGCACAGGTATGCAACAGCAATGGGAACTGCCACTGTAATAGAGGCTGGGCACCACCCTTCTGTGAGAAGCCGGGACTAGGTGGCAGTGTTGACAGTGGACCTGTTCAGTATGACAGTGAGTTCAATCACACATATATCTTTAATCTTTTTTAAACTATTTTTTTGTAAGTCCCGAAAATATGCGAAAGTGAAATACAAAATAAATCAGCACCCTTTTCCTTGCAAACTATAGTCCTCATTATGATCAAGTTATCGGAGAATTCGTTTAATTTAGAAATGCAAGATCATTTCTCTGCTTTTGTTTGCTCTTCCTCTTCAAGTTGAGAACAGTGTGCTTATTTAATGTATACTAATAAAAGCTAATTCACCAGATACATCCTTGATATAAACACAAAAGCTTTGTCCTTTCCGCATTTTAAATTTCATTCTTAGATTGTTATTCAGTATTTTTCATTTCATATTTTCAAATGTGTCAGTATTGTCTGAATTTCATATACTCACTACAGTTTAAATAAGGAGAGAGGGAGATATGTTATTTAGATGCACTCTTCACAGCCATGCTTTCAAATTGAGTGACAAAGAATTATATTGTTAGGTATAAAATTAACAAGCTAATGCACCCCACATACTTATAATGCAGCAGTGTTGGGGCAGCCCTAATTTACTAATAACTTAATCTGGTCTGTTACTACTATTGATATTAGTCTGGAGAAATGACAGCCAGTGAGATACGGACAGGTCAGACACACCAGCACAGACAGTAATTAGAAACCTGATGATGATGAATAACTTAGTTTACCCATGATCCATGTAAATATCACATCCCCAATACAAGGGTGAACAGGATGTAACTCAGAGCAGAGATAACAGTGTAACTGTGCTCTTTGTGTGTGTGTGTGTGTGTGTGTGTGTGTGTGTGTGTGTGTGTGTCTCTCTCCACAGGTCAGGCTGGGCTGGTGGCAGGGCTGCTGTTTACCTTCCTAGTTGTCCTGCCTGCAGTGCTGCTGCTCTTCTACTGCTACAGGATCAAGACTTCCTATTACCATAAGTGGCTTTCCCAGAGAGATAAGAACAAGAGCAACAAGTACTTTGCCTCGTCCTTTCTGTCTGTCCGTCTGTCTGTCTGTCTGTCTATCTGTCCAGATCCCGAGTTAAAAAGCTCAAGCTAAAGTATATTTGTTTCATTTTTCCTCTCTGCCGGAAACATGTTTATGTTTTCAGGTTTGTCATTGTCTATTGGCACAAACATTTACTTGGACTCACGGATGAACTCATTAGATTTTGGTGGTCAAAGGTTACTGTGAACTCGCAAAGCACAATTTTGGCCATAACTCTAGAATTCATGAGCAAATAATGGTAAAACACATGTATGACCTCTATTAAAATCCGTTAAAATCTTCACCACATATAACACATGAGCCTGAACAGACTTGGTTGTAAGCTGCAACTTGACTGGTTGGTGGAGGCAAATAATCTCAAGGCAGTAATTCAAATTTTGTCCATGACCTACTGAGGAGAAATGAAAAAAAACCGAGAATAACAAAACCTGAACATGAAATAAGCCCAGTGCTTTACCTGACCTTCTCAGCAGCACACAGGGTCAGCCTGAGCTTCAAAATATTACAACACACAGAAGTAGAGCCGAAACAATTAGATGATTCACTGGCTAGTCAATACAAAGAAAAGGAAGCTGCAACAACATTGATGACCAGTTAAACTGCTTAACCCACTGTCCAAGCAGAAATGCAAAGAAAATCACCAGTTCCAGACTCTCTCATATGTGAAGATTTGTGTCTTCTCTTTGTCATATGCTGTATGATAGTAACCCTCAGATTGGGACTGATTTGTAAGGGAGACAACCAGCTTTTCGAAAGATCCATTCGGGCTCGAGCAAATTGTGATGGGCAAATTCACTGACATTTTACAGAGCAATAGAACAAGCAATTTAATAGACAAAATGCTTGGCAGGCTAACTGATAATGGAAATATTTGTTAGTTTCTTCTCAACACAAAAGACAGACTTTTCATTACATTACATTACATTACAAAAAAAATCTTTCATGTATTTCCACTGCTAGATTCCTCCATAAGACCAGACTTTACTGTGGTAGTTGTGTGTTGAAAACCACCGGTGTAGTCCAGGTACTGGAGTCTCCAGATGTAACAATATCTGAGAAGGAAGGGAAAAAAAAGGTGTAGGCAGGAGCAAATGAATCAGGCATAGAAGGAAGAAATTAATTCAGGAAAAAGAAGGACGCTACGATCCGAAAAAGAAGGAAGTAGGGAAAATGTGGCGGCAAGATTAATCAATAAAAAAAGGCAATATATGGAGGAGAAAATAAATTAGAGGAAGTTAGGGGAGGAGGAAAGGAAGCATTGAATGACAGGAAGGAAAAAAGAAAGGAAGGAGTTGCACATTGCCATGTCTGCCAGCACTCCTAGCAGATCAATGTGTACACAGAGACATTCAATCTCTACATCAGCATAAACGGCAGTATTTTGTGCTGCAGCTCACCTCCATCAGAACCAAACAAAATCCATGTCCTCATAAGCTCCAGAGCTTCTTTTATGAGCACTGCCATATACCTCATCCAGGGAGACAGCCTCGTCATAACACCAGCTGAGTTAGTGCCTCTGAAAATACTCAGGTCTTCCACAGTGATTTACAGAACAGAAATGTGTCTGGAGAGGATCCAGCATTACAGCATTGCTTTAAAGACCCTGACCTTCCTAAAGAAGACAGAGAGAAAGGCTAAATACTGGTGATATTTGGCCTCAGCAGGATTTTAGTGTAAATGCTGCTAAAGGAGGACAGAGAGGAAAGAACTTAATGAATGGCCAATGATATGGAAAATTGAGCAGCTACAATGATTAAAAAGACCCTATGTTTTTTAGGGTTTTGTTTCAAGGCCAATATTTTGAGTTCATTTACAGTTCAGCAGCAGGATGGCGGGTGGCTCAAACTGATTAAAGGCTTTTCTTGCATATATCATGCATATATATTTATATATATATATACATATACGTATATGCATACATATACGTATATGTATATGTATATACTTAGAGACTGTAGTTAACTGTACTTAGCCTTGGTGTTGTACGGGATTGCATGTGTCTGCAAATGTATTGAGAGTGAAGCATGCTGTATACATACTGCATCAATCTAATATAGATTAGTGAACTTTTATAGCTTCACTAATCAATATTTATATATCTTTCTGTAATCCAATGTCCGTGTAATGTAAGAGAGTGTTGCAAGAAGTGACGCCCCATAGAGATTTATCACCAACTAGTTGGTGAGAGCTGCAGTATGAAAGTCTAGCAGTTTTACCATCCGGTTCAGTTTTAGTGTTCTCATCAGCCTCGTTTTTAGCAGGAGAAAGTAGCTGTTTTCAATGACAAAACCCTTTGTCCACCACCAGAAAGACAGAGACCAGTTGGTGAACATGGTGGAGCATATAGTAGCTAAAGAACCAGATATTTTTCTCATGAGCTTGTGGAGGCCAAAATTACTTTTTTCAGGCAGACACAAACACACTCCGAATGACTGCTAAAGTGGTAATAAACAATAGTTTATCTATCTGCCCATTACTTGTATGCTCTGTCTTTGGCTATAGCACAGTTTACTTGACACAGTTAATCTGTTTTGTTCTCAAACTAGCTGTTTCCCTCATTTGGTTTATCCTTCTCTCATGAATGAGGGACTTCATGTTGACCCCTCTTCTTTTTCTTTTCCCACCTGGGGCCAAAAAAATGAATGCCTGAGTGATGAAGGGTGATGAGGGGTGATGAAGCAGGACAGCTTTCTTATTTAAGACCCTGGTTTATTTTGGTCCTCCTCATTTCTCTGCTCAGGATGGAGGCATCAGTCAAGAAAGGAAAGAACGGCCATCTGAATCCTGCCTTTCACCTGAAGGTGGTCGGACCAATCAACAAAGCTGGCAGCCACAAGGGGGTGAGTGGAAAGTTTGTGTGGTAAAGAAAGAAAAAGAGGGAAGAAAGGGAGGAAATGGGAGCAGGGTGGTGACGGTTTCTTTACTTTGTTTTAGTGAATAATTGGCCCGTCTCTGAGGTTGACCTTGATATTAAATGACCTCATTTTACATTAGCTTATTTTGTGTGACCACTTAGAGTCCGCCTCCTCCCACGTCCACAGCAGTCATCTGCACTGGTTCACGGTGCCTTCAGCATCATTTCATCATGTCGTTTTTTCCTTACTTTTATAGTATTTGTTTAATTGGATGGGTTAGATACTCAGGGTTAGGGTACATTTGTCAGTGGCAATGAAAGATACAAAAAGAAGAAGGAAAATGAGGGGAAGGTAATCACTGAGTCTTTTGAGAGGTGATGAATAATTATAATAAATTTTATTCATGTAGCATCTTTTATACACAAAAATGCAGCTCAGTGTCATTTACGTTAAGAATAATGGCAGGGATTGATGACTAATGATAGATACTCAACTATATAAAATAGAATTAGATTAATTTTTAGACATCAATTTTAAACTCCTTGATTTGTTTCATGTAGACAATGTATACAACTCCTCGATTTTTTGGGGAATGTCAGGAAATTATTGGGGTTTTAGAAATTATATGTAATGTTTTTCAACAAAAGTTAAGCTGTAATATCCTCATGAGTTGCATGATATGTTATGATATGTCTGAAGAAATTTTACCTGGAGTAAATATGTGCTTAGAATGCTATTAATAGCATAATAACTGGTGGATAGTAATTGTTTAAGAAATCTTCTTCATGGAAAAACAGACACATAGGTAATGTTGTTTGGTAGGTTCGAAGTTGGTTTTAAGATTTTATTTACGTTTTTGGTTGTTGTCTTTGTTCTGACCTCAGCTTCCTAACACCAGCAAAGAGGTCCTGCCTCTCAGACCAGGCCCGGCGCCCAATGGCACCCAGCCAGTCAACATTGTTCGACCTCTAAGACCGGCTCCATCTCCCCAGGGTGGTCCCCGGAACCTCAAGGTGGTTCGCCCGCCCCTGCCAGCTGGCAAGCCCCCAGCAGCCCCACCCAAATCCCCCGTGACTCCACAGAGACTTAACCCGCCCAAGAAACCTCTGCCCCTCAACCCAACACGATCTCCACTGGTAAGGCCCTATTTAACCTTTTGGTGAACTTCGATTGATCATAACTGAGTTCTAAAACTGTGACCGAAAAGTCCAACCACATCATGAAAAAGCCAGAACTAACCTGGGGAATGCAGAACAACATCCAGACAAGGAGCCTCAGATATAAGCTTTGGGAACTCAGAAACCAATGCTTGACTCTTTTAAATTTAGAAAAGAAATATTTTGATATTAAGTGTAGGGAAATTGATACTGCAGTAAAATGTAATTACATTTTGAGGATTAATTTAAAGAATAAATAATGTGCTTTTTATGACCTAAAACAACCATGCAACCATACCACTGCTAAATAATACCCATTTTCATACAAACTAATATATAATATAATGTATTTATAAATATAGAGAGAGAGATTCATATTGGACTAATCAGAGAATGTTGAAATATGACACAGTCAAAAGAGAATAACTGTTCCTCCCTCCAGGTGACATTAAAACAGCTGCTGAGCTGAGTCTTAGTTAACAGCTGCACCAGCATTACTGTTGTTGACTTCACTGAGTCTGTGTGTTTGTGTGTGTGTGTGTGTGTGTGTGTGAGTGATCATGGCAAAATTTGGTTCTGGAGAAACTTACTGGAGCAACAACTAACACAGAAGAGTACTTTAGCAGGTGTCTGTCTGCCTGTCTGTTGACAGATGCTGTCACCATGATAGTGTCACAACCGAGAAAGACACAGTCACAAAAAACTTTGCAGGTGTGTAGCTGAGATCAAAAAGATGGTCGGGTTGAAGATGTGTTCCAACCCATGACTACTGAGTACTGATGTAATAGTGTAGTAATGGCTTCTGAGTACTCAAGGGTCAGAATGTCAGAATTTGACAGGCACTGTGTGATCCCATTGCAAGTTGGTCTCTAGTTTTTTTGTCGTCATATTGGTTCCCAGATGTTCCTCTATGATAGTGTTAACATGTGTCCATGTATCAGAATAGCAAACAGAATTTTAACTTCCACTTTCCCCTTTAAGACACAAGGACGTAGATGGGATGAGAATTACAGGAGGACCAAAGGGTTCACTAATAAACAACAGGTACTCGCAACTCTATTACTGGGATGGAGATAAAAAATTACAAACGTGCACTCTGGACAGATTAAAATCACGTACCAGTGCAGGTGAAGTTAAATCACCCCAACTCCCCTAGAGAAAAAAATCCATTCCCAGAGGGGCTTTCTGAACCAGATATAAATTGAGCTCTGTAACTGCATAGCCTTTACTTCACCTCAAATTTACTCCAGAACAAGGATAAACAAGGACTGCAGGATAGTTCAGGGAAGTGTTGTGTTTCCAGCACTGTTTTTCCGGGAAAGAGTAAACAACAATTTCTAGTCCTCTACACTAATCCCTTGTGCAGGGTTAACATACTAACCCTGCTCTTTACCTACAGGAGATCTCAATTCTAACATCGAGCCAGCTTTTTTAAAACATCTGGGTTTGTTCTCTTGTCATACAGTACACTGTATGTACAGAAGTGAGGGCTTTGTAAACCAGAGACGGGGACATAGTCATAGAGCAAAAATCGCTGGATTGCATAATTAAAGATAATTTGAACTTTTTTGTTAAAAGTTTTATTGTGTACAGTCGTCTACAGCATATATTTATACAAATAAACAAAACTATTTATAAAAGAAATCATTCTTTTGGTAAGTTACCTCAAACTCTAAGACAGTTTTTCAAACTGTGAGACTCCTCCCAGGGGTCACAGGAGAGTTGAAAGGTAGGCGTGGAGGGACAGACATGAGGCAGAGATAGAGTGTGAGGAGAAAGGGACAGGTTCATGCCAGGGCTCTAAAAAACATGAGTAGTTATTTTTATTTTGTCACATTTTCTCTGAGTCATAACTCAGTGAAATCTGAATACACAGACATGAAACATGACATATTTTTAGATTCAGTGAGATTTACATATCAATACACATCATTATTGCCAATGCTCCTTGTTTATAAGCTTTCATAAATCCGTTTGGAAATCACAGGGAAAAAAGATCTTTATAAAGAACTCCTTCTACGTGCAGAACTTGCCTGAGAATCATCATGGTTTTTAAGTTATTCTCAGTATCCCCTTAATCCAGTGATAGTTGTCTGTACTGCCATGAGTACACTGCAAACGGCAGATAATTTGGCATACTAATGTTACCAATTAGCCAAAATATAAACAAATGTGAGATAAAAACAGGGCTCGAGTTATAGCCCACGGCTATTTCAACGAATCCATGGCTACATTACTTCCTGTTTACGAGGGACTTGATGGGCGAGCATGGTTGTTCCACGGTGACAGACCTTGAAAATCCCCGCTCTAAGAGAAGTTCACTTTTCTCATGATTGCAGCTAAATGCATAATTTGTAAATGTGATTCAGAGCTATTGCCAAATGGACAGAGCTAATGAGAAAACTGTTGATGAATTACAGAGATGAATTACAGAGATTTCTTCTGAACCCTGAAGAAATGATAAATAAAACAAAAGTTTTTTTTTTTATCAGATTGCTTTCTTATTGATTAATCCTCCGAAACAGCTCCCATCAGTACTCTTCTGTGAAATGTAAAAATGCCTTTAAATTAGATTAAATTTTGAATGCCATATTGCTTTTTCTTGTTTGTGTCAAATATCCAATATTTCATGCAAGTTTACTTTGTGATCTGATCTCAGAAGTAGTGGTAATTTTTAATCTACTAACTGTGTGAAGTGGGACAGATGATCCTTTTATCAGCTAGCTGAACAGATTCAGGAGAAATCCTGGATCCAGTCCAGAGTGGCAGTACAGAAACTACAATGGAGTTCTCCTCCCTGCTGTGTCCATGTGTGCAGGGATTTAGTGTAGTGTTCCATGTTGGCAGTGATCCCATATAGAGAAATTTCCTCCTTAATGATAACTGTCGTTATTTCTTTTTAAACATTTATTCTTTGCCTTGTTCATTTTCCTTATTTTCTATGTATTTCAGACCCTTTGCAGCGACTTACAAGCCACTTACAAAATTGGAGCTAGTTTTTTGTAATTCTCGGTTTCAGAGGCTATTTTGTCACCTAACCTAGCTTTTGTCACTTGGTATTGCATTTGATCTTGATGACTAAAATTAATATTTTCACTATTTTCTTTTTTTAGTTGGTATCTGACCTGCAGTCCAAACCTTGCCCCTTCCCTCCTCAGAGGCCTCTCCCCCTCAGCCCGGCCAGAGGGACCTCCCCCAAAGTTAGTCAGCCCCTGATTGCAGTTTCCAAGCCCTCTCCAGGCTTGCTGGTCATGATGCCCCAAGCAATGGGACCCAAACCTGTGGGCAAAGTCTCAGCTGCCCCCTCTCTTGGAGCTCTCAGGTGAGCAGACACACAGCACTGCTACAACACAGACATACTGTAGTCTTAGTCTTAGCTGTTCAAGTAGGTGAGGGTCTTGTGTTCTCTTCGATCTCTGTAATTAGATGAGCTGCTTTTATTTCTCCTGAAAACTGCAAATACAAATGTCACCAATATCTCAGAACAAGGAGTAAAAAAGGGTGACAAAACAATAATTTAATTGTAATTTAACACAGTTTGACATTAACACACTCTATGGCAGGTAGCATTAGCAACAAGAGCTTGATGTTACTGACTTGACAAGAGTAAGCCAGCATTTCCTCTTTTTTGTGGACCTCAACAGGCATCAAGGGCCCATTCTGTAGCAGAGGATGCTGAAATTAAAAGCTGCCTGTTTTAGGGACTTTTTGGTGAAATGTATTGTACAGTAATGTTGAGAGATATGACGAAAGAACTTATAGTAAGTTTCTGAAGCCTTCAACTGTATCTTTCATCCTGAGGTTTGTTGAGAGAAGTTTAAATCAAGAAGCGGTAACTTTAGGTTTGGAATAGACGCTCTGGAGCACTGATAGTTCCAGTAAAGATGTGGTATTCGAGGGGTTGAGATGCTGGCCATGAACCACAACTTTCTTGCACCTTTGTTGCATGGTTACGTCATTCCCATTCTTTCTCCCTCGTTCTCTACCATCTCCTACTTAATAAAACAGCCTAAACATTTTCTTAGTTTTTGGAGCAAACAGGGGGGCATTCAATGAATTTATCAGATTGCAGTAGTGCATAGATAACAGAAAACAAGGGAGACAGACATTTAGCTAAGGTCTGCAGACAGATTTGAACTGGGACGTTGTGGGTTGTTAACCTTTAAAACACCATCCCCAAAGAATGATTCTTAAAAAAAATCATTTAAATCACATCATTAATCGAAAAGGCACTTAACAAGACACCCTCAGTGGTTTTCAGAATGAATCACATACACACAAAGGGACTTGTACTATGGAAATTTTCATACCAAGTGTAACACGATGAGATATCACTGTCTGTAGGTAAAGGCTGAATTTGTAAAACCCCTTGAGACTTGGTCCTGGACTGTTGTTGTGAACCGTATTGTGGTGCCACTGCAGTGACTGGACCACTGGTCCAATGATTGAGTAATCAATGGCTGAAATTCATCTAAACTGAAAACTTTAAAGGGATATTTTTCCAAATCTAAAATAAAGTCTTCAAGGGGATCGTGTTAATTGTGCCCAAGTCTAAAATCAAGTCCTCGGTCCGGACTCTAAATTTGATTGAATATATAATTTGCTTAGACTGAAGACCGAAAGGATTTTTTCAGCCCCCAGTTTCAACTGGGGGCTGAAAAGTGAGGCCCAGTGAGGCCCAGTTGGAAAGCCTACGGTTAAGGTGGTGACCATGAACGGTGACAACACCAGATCACATCTGGCCAGAGGCCTTTACTGTATGTCATTTTGCATCTTTCTCAACCTCCACATTTCCTGTTATAGAAATAGGGCATAACATTTATAAAGGCATAACATTTCTATAGAGGTGTAAGCCAGCAGCATTATCCCCTCCACCCAATCAAGGTCACTGCTACTGTATGTACTGTACTGAACAACATGCTTTAAAATTCTGTACACCGTAGGTGTAAACCACAACAAAGTGTTTTCAAGCATCACTCAACTCAGTTTGCTACTCCTCTGACTTTAAACTGACCTCAGAGGGAATGTTGCTTTGACAAGATCTAGAATATATCTAATTAGAAAAATCGAGTTCAAAAGTAGCCATTGTTTGTAGTTGTTCCACATCCTCAGATTCCAACCCCGTTTCTGAAAGGCCCTTTATGACCCAACTTTAAAAGTGCTGAGAAATACTGGCTCACAATATTCCCATCTTTCGATGTCATGCTGTTTTCTGTTCAGAGTGGGTGTGAGCACATAAACACTCAAGGTTTACAAACCATGCAATTCACTGAAGCAGTTCTTCATCAGCAATCAATTTTCATTTCTTCAGATGCAGAGTCATGCTTTTCGTTCCCTGCACTTAATCTATTAACGTAGGAAAAGTCAGGCTGGAAACCTCCCAGTGATTGTTCTTTGTTTTTTATGGTTCCTCTGGTCCTGTAAACTAGCAGATGGCTCAAAATGTCTCTACATTTGGTTCTGCCTAGCAAAACCGAGAACAGTTCCCACATCTGCTGCAGATCTCACAACACCAGCTGCTGCTGTAACTCTGTACATTAAGAGATTTCGTGAGATGAAAAAGCCAGAGTAGTTTGTATCTGACTTTACAAATCCCAAGCTGTCTGTGTGTTCAAATAGGTTCAAGTGTGCATGGAAAGCGACAGAAAAGGCATAATAATCAGTATCTTGTGCTCTTACTGATAGCAGGTATTTGTGTTGATAATACCTGTTCTTATAATGGCTCATTTTATGCGAAGAAATTCCTGCTTGATTTTATCCTCAGCAGGGTGGAAAGTCTGAGGCAGCACTCAAGTCATATCTTAATTCTTCGCATAAAAACACTCACATAAACTTTTATACTTGTAGTTCATCTCATCAGAACATCACATTAGACACATTATTTGTCTTATTTTTGTTATTATATATTAATTATTCTCTATGAAATAATAATAATAATAATAATAATAATGATAAGAATAATAATGATAAGAATAATTGTTATGATTATTATTATTGTTGTTGTTTTTGTTGTTATTATTAATTGGTGCTGCTATCATCACTGCTATTATATTTTTAACATAATTACACATGAATACAAAGGTACATACAGCTGCATGTCTATGGCCACTCTCTCTGCTCTTATATATATGCTCCTCCCTAACAAGAGGAAGACAGTTCTTAGGAATAGTAAATGACTAAATATCTCATAATTTGTCAGTTTCCACACTTTCCATCCAGCACCATCGGGTTAAAGGATAGGTTCACATTTTTTCAAAACCATTGTAATACTTTACTCACATGCCCATAAATGCTGTACATTGAAAGGACTAGTAGTAATTGTTCCTCTTATTCATACGGTCTGTGAAGAGATCCCACTCTACCCACCCTAACACAACAAGAGATGAGGGACAAAATCCAAAGTCCTCATTCTGTGTAAAAATGCCTTTAACTGAAGTTAATATGGAGCTTCAGCAGTCTGAGTTAAGAGAAATAAAGTGAATGATATGGAGATTATTATGAAGCTTCATATTTTCTGCAGCTGAATTTTAGGATTTCTGTTTGTGCAGAACGAAGACTTTATTTTGATGCCTGTGTCTTACACTGGTAGCATGGATGGTAGGGATCTGTTCAGAGCCAGTAAGGACAGAAGGTACCTCTGCAGTGACCAGCAATGTAATGTTTAAGATGGACTTTGGAAAATGTAAACTGATCCTTTAAAACAACAAATGTTTTGTGCTAATTAGCAAATTTAACAATGCTAAAATTACTTCATGTTCATAATCAGCTTAGTATCTCATCATTTTAGCTTAGTGTGTCATGATTTCGTTGTTTGGCGTGTGTGGGATTGAGTTAAAAAAAACTACAGTGTGTGTTTTCATGGTGATGAAAGAACATTTCACCCAGTCGACAGTGTGGCTCACTGATGTGTTTTAATAGTCTTTGGACAACAATAGAGCTTTATGGCTCAGAGGATTAAGACTAATTCCTCTTTACTTGTTAGTAGGAGACACCGATTGCTGGTCTGGCTCTGCACATGGGATTAGTTGATATTGAAAAAAATATAGAATATTTCCAGGCTTATTCTTGAAAAGAATAACAGCTAGTCAATATGCTGTGTTAGTTTAAGCATAAGCTAGAATCTCTCCTTTTCTTCCTTCTCCTTCCAGACCAGTCCCAGGTGCCAAACCAAACACAGAATCGCCTCCACCACGAAAATGACCTTCACAGCCCCCCCTCCACCCTCTGCGGAGGCAGCGACTGACAGCCCATTTGCACTAAAGAGACTTTGGCTGGTAAACCACAGAGCTGTCGCACACACCAGAGGAGGACAAACACAAAGTTAAAACCAGAGACACGAAAGAACAAACAGGACTCATACCAGTTTAGACTTCAAAATGAAACCTTAGCCCCTCTCTCCCCTTTAAATTTTGACCCCATGCCCTCCATCCTCTGCCCAGCGCGCTAACATTAACCATAATGACGCGGTTTTGCACGGAGGCCTTGCAGACTGAGACAAGTGTTATCGCTGGGGGACGGTCACATTTGCCAAATCAGTTTTTTTTAAGATTGTTTGTGTTTTTTTAATTCGTTAATGCTGTCTGTGTATAAAAATGCATTTTGTAATGAGTGCTATTTTGTTTACAGTTTGTTTTATGTCTCGTTTTATGATTTGTGTTATGTGCCAAAGAGGTCTCTTCATACCTGGGGTGTGTCCTAAATTCTTGAACTCTTTGTACTTTAAGTTTACCATAAGTCAACTCCTCCATATTTGCAGGTTTTAGCATTTATTGTCTGGTATGAGGGAATGTCTAAATACAACCTGGAGATGCAGAGACCTATCAGGAGGAACAAGAGCCAATAAGATAGCAGCTTCTTATCAACACTGTTTACATGGAGGAGGACTTGATGCTTGGGGCTTGCAGGACACATCCTAGACGCTTATGTTGATTTGAATGTCTTTTGCTGTGTGTTATGACTTTTAAATTGTTACATAAAATATTTTTACAAAATGATTAACAAGTTTCTTTCATTCTATCTTTTTTTTCATCCTCTGTGAACAATATTTAATGGAAATGGATATGTGATTACGGTGTGACAGTTGGTGGAGATGTCTGAGAGGGAAGAAACAGGTGTATATGAAGCCTCTGCGCATCAGATAATGTCTCCACTTGATTAAAATGAAATCAGTCATGCAATCTAGAGGTCAAAGTCTTTTCAAAAGAACATAAATTAATCGACCCTCAGAGATCATTAAAGGAGAGCTCAAATTTTAGACATCAAGATAAAATTACTAGTCATGGTTAGTGCTACTCAACCTGAGAAAAGAGTTGTATGTCTGTGGCTCTGGATGATCTTTGTTGAGAAAGAGAAAATAAACCTTATAATGTAATAGGGTCATGCCATAATAGGACTAATATATAAAGATGTTATTAGTTACATTAGGAGAAATATGTAGGATCCAGTGTTTTTGGAGCATACCCATATTATAGACTAAAAGATAGATCAAGATATCCTAGCCTCTTATCTTAAATCGGTTTATTGTTATTCCCCCAACTTTATCAAACAGAAGTGTTGAGATTCTGAAAATGCAGAACACTTTGTTCCAAAGTTTTATTTGTTTACTTGAACTGAACATAACATGATTCTCTGAAGTGGACAATGGGTTAATTCGAACAATTACTATTTCCTTTCCACATTTGTTGTTCTTGTATAAATCTCCCAGGAGTTCAGTGTAGGTCGGAGATCAGTGGGGTTGTGTGCAGAACAAATAAAACTGTGGGGCTAGTGTGTGAATGCAGTAGAAATAAAAAGCAATATCCTTGATATACACCCAGTACATAGGACGGTGCTTAGCAAACATCTATTTTAATCAAAAACAAGAGGAAACAACCAGTGTCTTTTATTACCCGATGCTAGTGGAAACCACCTCCTAATATCCACAGAGATTAACACTCCCAACAAAATAGAAACAATACTGCAACTTCCATTGTGACAAGTTCACAGTACAAATAAGACTAAGTCTGAAAGTTTTTTAAAAAAACATGGTGTGGAATGATTTCAACAGACCTCTGTAGCTCCTCATCTCTCATCTCAAGCATGACACAAGCATAACACATATGAATGTGAACCTCTCATCAAAGTGTCTGCAGCCATGTTGCATTGTGGGCAATGTAGGTGCCAATATTTTGACAAGGAAGAAGAATGCATGAAACAAAAAAAATGATATCTCAGGTTCTGCTGCACTGATTTAGATTCTTTTGTTTTTATACTGGTGGACTACCTTTTTTTCAGGATCACTTAACACGGATTTTCCAGCGCTATTGGCTTGTATGGCCCTCCTAGAACAAAGTCATAAAAAATCGATTGTGAACCTATTGATTGTGAATAAAAGTTCATCCAAAAGGCAAAGACACAAGGGGGATGCTTGAAGTGTTTTTGACCTCTAAAGTGCTGCCTTTTTCCTAACTTTGGTTTTGGGAGACATTGCAATTTTTTGAGGCAGACTGCCCAACTACAATTCACTGCTCTTTTTCTCTTCTGAACAGTAGGGAGGTCTGAGGAGCTGTAGGCTGAAATGTCTTGCTGAAGGGTACTTAAGTGGATAAAAGATTCAAGCCCAGGTTCAGTGGTTGGTCTATTCCCTCAGGAGTGGTACAACTGTACAATTTTGGATAAAATTAGGACATGAAATATATACGAATTCTGAAGTAACGGTGGGATTAAAAGCCAATAAAACCCCTTCTTTTAAGACAGTCCTTCCTCATGTCATCCTGCAAAGAATCAGGCTCACATTTTGAGTCACAGTGTTGTCATGATGATCTTATACTTTTGGGCTGATGAGCAAGTATGAAGGCTTTACATTGTGGGTATTCTCTACTCTCACCTGCACTTAATGGATTCCACTCTGTTGGAAATGAGATATCTACGAGAGGCAGCTCTCTTCTCCCTGGAGACTAATGCATTTGGAGAGTCCACAGTTCGAGTGGAACGCTATCGGACAGTGAGGAGGAATGGCCTCGTGGGGAGATATATTGATGTAGACGTTTTCCTAGCCCATTACCAGGGTGCCGAGCGCCCAAACAAACCTGTGGGGTGGATTCTGCACCAGACAGCAGACGTGATCTACATGAAAAGACCTGAGTTTTTCCAGGACCACTGTCTATAAATCAAGTTCAGTGCAGCCCCGGGCCTGAGGGAGGTGAATAAATACGCTAATGTCTTGCTTCAGGCTACCCTTCAGTTGGCGAGCCACAAAAAATAAAGTGAGGGGTTTATATAAACAGCAGTCAGTCAGATTTAGTTGTTTCCTAACCTTGTATACACACACCACCAAGTGGCATGATCTTATGATAAAGTTAAAAATGTGAAGTATGACATAGGCTACATTAATGTGACTTTGGACTAGCTACTCATCTACTAGCCTCTTTATGAAAGCTCTTCAAAGATGGGACTTCAAGCTAGCTTCTTTGGATTTTCCTCCATTTTTCTCCCAAAATGAATTATGAAGTTAAAGTTCAATTAAAGGGGTTTCTGAGGTTCACTGTCTATATTCAGGATAAACTATTATTTACCATACAACAATTTCGTCAGACTAAATGACAAAATATGCTTTGGCTAGAGTTAGGGAAAGATTGATTGGGTTAAAAACTAAATGAGAGCTAGGTAACTTTGTTGTGAAGGTAAAAAGATAAAAGAAGAACTAGATGATTAAAGTTAGGAAAAGACCCTATTAATTATGTTTAGAACAACCCAACATTGACTATTTGTACGAGGAAAAA
This sequence comes from Istiophorus platypterus, assembly GCA_016859345.1. Classification (NCBI taxonomy): domain Eukaryota; kingdom Metazoa; phylum Chordata; class Actinopteri; order Istiophoriformes; family Istiophoridae; genus Istiophorus; species Istiophorus platypterus. The sequence goes on along the minus strand of CM029132.1, from coordinate 16,474,051 downwards.
TGGAATTGTGGCGTTTAAGGTCACAGTTGGAACCATCCCATCCTCCTCCAGACAAAGTTCTGAGGTTCTATATCTATTCTCCATAAATCATGTCATAATTCATACAGCCACTAAAGGTTAAATTTAAACAGCTGATGCCTGTTTTTTTTCCTATTGTTTTTGTTTATTTGCCAAACAGTCTCATTAACTTCTTAGCCTTTAAAAAGCTAACTGTTCCCATCATCCATGATCTCCATTAATGCTCTTCTTGAGGTTGATATGCTCAGAGGGTGACACTAAATTAAAGTTCATTATGTGCCCAAAGTGGAAAGTTTTATCCTCTTAGAAACATGAATGTGTTAGGGTTAACATGAAAATGTTTCAGCAAATAGGGATATTTTGGTCCTAGAAAGCCACAACATTAAAGTTCCAAGGGCATCAAAAACTTTCACCATCTATGGAGCATGAATATCCACAGCCCATTTCATAGAAATAATAAGCAAGGGAACCTTTTGTCATACAGAGAGACAAGCATTTTTTTGTAAGGAGAGAAGTTGCCCCTTTTGCAACTTAATGGCTCAAGTGCCTGAATATAACATTATCCAGGGTCTGCTCCATCATTTTGTGAGTATTCTTGCTCTTATATAACTGTGGGTATGTTAGACTCTCACTTGTTTAGCTGCTGTTAATGGTGCAATCCTTCATTGACTCAGTTGACTAATGGCTTTTATGTAGCCCTCAGATGGAAATGAGTAAGGTTAAAGTTCTTGCTGTCATGCAGGAAGCCTTGTGAGCAGAGAAAGATGACACTATCCAAACAGAGAGTCCCTTGAAACACACAATTGCTCTGATTCCGCTTCAGAGCTGCAGATCAAACTAAAGTCAAAAATAAGTGCTACAGGCTTTTTCATCTCCAGGGCTTTAGGCTGCAATGACACCACCATATGAGACTGAGAAGTCTTCCCACATTTGAGCTGGACTAATGCATTAGAGGGCAGAACATACAGCAAGTTAGTTAGATTTTTGGGACCTTGAATGTTCTCTGTAAGCACAAACCTGTAAGAAACAAAAAATGAAAAAGCCAGAGAAATATTTGGATATCAATTACCAAGTCATGATTTCAAATAATAACCTAAAAAAGATGGCAGGTGGCTGGAATCCTATACCAACCCAGGGAAAGACTTGTGTCTGATTCAGAATTAATAATGATATTCGCTTAAAAAAGGAATAGTCTAACATTTTGGTAAATCTGCTTATTTACTTTCTTAGATGTGAATATTGACACCCTGTAGCACTGGAGGTTGGGGATTTAAAGCGTATGAAAACCATTCTACAGGGGGTTTCTGGACCAGACTATTTCGTGGCCAATACAAGCAACCTCCTGTAGTTCCCATGCAACTGGTCAAATTATTTTATGGCAAAAAGAACGAGATAAAACATGTTCATTAGTGACCCAGATAGCATTAACCTGGGTCCTTGGCCCAAGTCTGCCCCATGTTTCCACATCTGGTCTGATTCTGTCTGTAACTCTCCACTGATGGCTTGGCATATATTGAGCCAGAAGAAAAAACATGGCTGAAATATTTGCCAGTATTATGTTGCTACCTGAGGAGCTGGGTGCTATTAGGAGATGTTTGTTTTTGTTATTTCGACAGAGCTGGACCAACTGTTTCCCCCCTGGTAAAATGTTATAATATTTTCTGTTAATTGTAAAACTGGGACAGTTCAGTTCAGTGCTAGCTCGATTTGATTCTAATCTGCAAATTTGACCCTTTATTGACCCTTTATTTTTTGACCCCTAATTCCCAACCCTCAAACTCATACTGGCCCATCTTAGCGAAGCATCGGCCAGTTTTGACCAGGGTCTGACAACTATTTGCCTGTGCTCTATAAACTCATAATTTCCAGCCTGGTTTTGTGGATTTCGAGCTAGTCATAGTCAAAAGTTGTGCCTGGGGCTTGTGTACCAGTGATACCCATCAAAGTAAGTCTGACAGGATGGACGTAACAGCCTGTGGAGCTAACATTACTAGAGGACAGCACGTCAATCATGGCTAGCACTTCCATGCTACGCTAGCTACTGTAGGTATACTGAATGTAGTTTAGGGCAGTAAATAAAAAATAATAATAGCAGTGGTATTAAGGCTTTTGAAAGAGGATTTAGATCTTCAAGTGGAAAATTTTAGAAACTAAAGTTACATAATGTGTCATTAATCTGGTTCCAGACCTTTAGTTGCTCACAGCTCATATCTTGGATTTTTTCAACTGATAACTACAGTTATATGCTTTATGAAAATTACATGGTTGGATGGAGAATCCCTCTCTGATAAGCCCCTTTCACAGACATTACCACGTGCCTCAGTAAAAGCAGGTGTAAATATGAAATAATGATATTTGTTTGCTCTAGTTTTCTGATGTTGCACATGCTGGTTTACTGTCACACTGTCATGACTTATTGGGACACCTGAATTGGACAGAGCCATTTTTAAAGGGGTAATATGTAAATATTTTAATTCAAAACATGCTAAAATTAGGTTGAATGTGAAATGGTAAAGTGGCTTCACTCATATAGTGCTTTTCTAGTCTTATCACCACTCAAAGCGTTTTACTTTTTATACATATAAACTGTGTTCTACACAAACACTCACACTGCTGATACATCGAGGGCAGTTTGAGGTTCAGACGTCTCCTGAAGCATGCTAAACATCTCTTGATTCAACTTTGTAACTCAAGAGACGATAGTGAGTCACTGTATTGTCCAGTCTGCCCTCAGTCCAACCTTAGAGGAAGAAGAAGTAGTAACTAAATAGGCTATAAACAGAGTGCATATCCTTGTTTCTAATTTTAGTGTGCAAACCCCGAATCCCTGGTAATTTGCTACCCTGTATTTGTTTGATATATTGTCATATAATGACAATGACATATAAATTTTGTCATATAATGATTTAAATATTTTTTTTAGAAATATTTCATAGGCTTTGTCAATGTCTTCTTATTCATATACTCTTTTCCAGGTTTGTGTTGATGATTCATCTCTAAATTTACTCTTGGACTCCTGTGTACTCACGCGTGTTTTCATTTATTGGCATCCTTATCCTTCTCATAATTACAGTAATAGATCACAAAGACTGCCGATGGTCACTGATGTCTTAACTAATGTCCTGCTTACTGTGTGGTCTTCCATTATGCTTATAAATATATTATCTACTAGACTGGAGCAGTGTGATGTTATTCTGCTTGCTTTACTAATCACTGGATATAAACTCATATTATACATTGCATCAGTGAACTCATCAGTTATTTTGTGCTAATTAGGATTTACCAATTGCCTCAAAGTGGAGCTCCCACTTGAAAGTGTCACATCTCTGATTCATATTAGTCCTGTGCTATACAAACAGATTCATTCTTCACTGATAATCTGCCAGTCTACAGTATAGACAGTTATGGGATAACTAACTCTTATCAGACAGGATCCCTGAGACTACAAGGGGTCTAGGAACACCAGTCTACACCATAAAGCTATATATTCATTTTTATTTAATTACACAAGGCCATTTTAGGACCTAGGTGAAGGTACTGTTTTAAATGCTGACAGGCCCACTAAACATTTATGGTGTGTTACTTATTACTGTAGATTTTGCAATGCATTTGGCAATAATGTCAATGTCATCGGACTTTAAAAAGCAGTGTACGTGGTTTGGCAGAGGCTTATTTTGAATTCTGCTCTTGGGCTTTTTTTGTCAAACAGACCTGGCCGGCACGAGCAGCAGCTACTGGAGAGTCCCTCACCTTCTGCTGAGACGGTGAGATCGTTGTGTTTTAACCTAAGTAACCTGGAAAGTGGGGTGAAGGAGCCACAAGCTCATCTCCTTTGGTATATTAATAACAGCCACTTTGTCCTTCAATTCTCTGCTAATTTATGCAATGTGCAGTGTTTATTTTGAAATGCTTTAAACTGTCATATTCACCCCAGCAGACCTGTGCTCTGTCCTTAGATGGATGTCTTGTTGGATGGAGTTTGTAGAACGGAGTGTGTGTTGGCACTCACGAACAAAAACTAATTTGTTAAAAGGAATCAAACTGGGAAACATTGCAGCAAATGTTAAAGCAGATAAAGTGAAAGGTCATGAATTATCATTTAGTACACAGTAGGATCATTCCATGTCAAATCAACAGAGGCCTCCTGACTGATCGTCCTCGATTTGTTTCATACACCATGTAAATAATGTCACTGTGTGCAACAACTAGTGTGATAGTTTTCAGCTTGTATCTTCTTAAGTTGAGATCTGGAAACTTTAAAGAATGAGTTGTGGCCCTAATAAATGACTGTTGCTAATAAACTGCATTGTTCAATATTTGCCATGTTATGGCTCGCTGAAAATTGCATTTAAAAAGTTACATGGTGCTTTCGTTATATTTCACACTGAACCACATCAGACCTTGTAGATTTTCATGTATAATTTATGAGCCTTTAAAAAAATCACCTGTATTTCAAGTGAATATTTCCCATCTATGACAAAGTCTAACCCAAAAACAATCATAACACTGGAAATTTTGTGTTTTAATTAGTAGATGCACAAAATATGAAGTTGGTACCTTAGAGGCCACAACTCCTTTTTTTAAAACTTCCACATCTCAGAACCTAAAGAAGATACAAGCTGAAAACATTTCACACTAGTTGTTGGGCACATTGACATTATTTACATTAAGTATGATGCAAATCCAACATGGTCAGTCAGGAGGCCTCTGTTGATCTGATATGGAACGAGCATATACCCTAACGCTTGGACAGGTTTCTCGCACCACTACTAACTAAGCACATGTCTTTTAATTGACTTATTTTTGAACTGAGTTTGGATTAATTTGACACATAAAACTTGAAAATAGGGTAAGAAAGAAGGTCTATTATTTGATAATTTTTAAATGAAATTGCTACTTGTTGAATTATTAATAAGCATGTAGTTATAGCTTAAAAAAATACAAGTTTCACAACACACCATGCAAAGTCTTTAATTTTTGATGGCTATATTTTGATATGGATTTATCAGCTTATTTTGTAAGACATAAAAATAACCATAAAGAACCCAGTGGAGCCATTCTTGTCAAAAGCTACACAGACTAAAAAAGCGTTAGAGAATGTAAGCTATGTAGAATGTGAAAATAATATCAATTTTTATTACTCCATTCCTATTAACAAACAGTCCTGTGAACAGCCTACTGTGCAGACATGAGGGCATTTGTAACTCAGAGCCAAGCCACACAGCTTCTGCACAACAAGTTTGTGGTAATTCTTGGTGGCTCAGGTGAGAGACAAGGAAAAGATATTAAATTGTATTCTTCAGCATTTGAGACTGTCAAAGTTTAGCGAAAAAATGTTTAATGTTGTCAAAGCCTTAAATTACATGAATATTTTCCCTTTTAAAAATCAAAATCCTAGCTTCTCTGTTGTCTTAATCCCAAAATGTTTCCCAAGATATTTTTATGAATTGAAGAGAGAAGCTGCCAGCTGGGATTCAACATGCCATGTTCAATATCTAGCAGAAACAAAATCTTATATAACTCTTAGAGTACCTCTTCACATTTTAGCAGCTATCTAAACCCTTTAAATTTCCCACTTCTCTGTTTCTCTTAAAGCTGTTTTTTTCATGGAAATTGATTGAAGTCTTAGAGGTTTTTCCTCTTCTTGATGTGAGTGAAGCTTATTGCTTTTGTTCTTTGATTTCAGTGCAGCGCTCTGTGTACAAAGACCTGGTTCTGCTGCTTCAGAGGGATCAGTACTTGACTCTGCCTCAACTCAAGTCCAAAGTAAATCTTTCCACAAGCTTTTCATTCATATGAAACAGAGGAAGCATACCTGTATTCTCTGCCATCTCAAGGCGCTTCTCTTATTGTAAAATCCAAGGTCTCACCTCAGTCTTACATCCATTCCTCAGTCTGTCGTTATCAATTAGAAATAAATTCCCTCCAGAGAAACCAAAGCTGCCAGAGCAGGCTTTAATAATCTGCTGTGCATATGATGAAGTGGCAGTTAAAATGGAGGATGAATTATCTTCAGGATGGTTCTCATGATAAGTCATATCACTGAGTTAGTCAGGCATGTTGGTCCTCAGTAATTCACAAAGACCTTCTTACAATCATGCAGCTGCTAACTGCAATGAACATCATCACATCAGCACCCCGGCAAAATATAGTGAAAATTGACTTTAGAAAAAGGTATTGGCTGATTTGTAAGGATTTTAATTGTGAGCATGTTAAGAAGGATCCATTCAGCTCATCAACAAACTGAGACAATCCAGGAGAGCTTGAAATATCAGTTAGTCTTGGCTGCTTGGACTGTGGAAAGGTGCAGCTATATTACACTAATGAATATGGAATATCACTGATGTGTTTCACAATTATTCATGAAACCATATTGTCCTCTTCAGACTACATATCGCTCAACACTTCATTAAGTGTCTTTTAGATAATTTGGCGATTATGATAAATAAAATAAAATGAAGCAGCCATGAGTGAATTACCTTGTAAAATTAATACCATTTTTCATCAAAATATATAAACTTGTTGGGTCAAAAGGAAAAAAATGACCAACATATACAGTATATACATACAGATGGTGTTTGATGTCTGTCTTTCTCCTTTCTAATATCCAAAATATCTCCTAATGAAATATAGATATCCATCATTCTGTCTTTTGTAAAGTATGACAAGTGGACAGGTAGATGTAATGATATGTTTGCAGTAAAGTGACACCCAGTAATGGATGAAGAAATACAATGTTTTCCTGGCATTTATCACTTCCTTTCTGCGGTCCAGGGGGAGTTTTCCTTTGAACAGGACAGCCTGGTAGAAGGTCGATTGGGTCCCATGACTAACAGCACTGAGTACCGAGAGGTTCGACAGTCCCGCTCCGACCACCACCTGCTGTGTTTCCACTTCTTGACAGGGATCTACTCACCTTATGTGGAGAGCATCCTGGAGGACTCAAACCTGATGTTTTGAAACCTCATTATCATCAGCTCCAGTGTCTGGGATATCACAAGGTAACATAGATTCTATTCTATTCTATTCTATTCTATTCTATTCTATTCTATTCTTTTTCTGATCTTCTACTCATCAATTTGTAAGCAGCTTTTACTGTTGCAGCTGCTCTATGTAGAGTTGCTTTAGATATTGACTTAACTTTTACTTAGTAAAAGTAAGGTGGTTTAGTTCAGTGGAGATGGGCCTGTCCAACACTCTAAGGAGCCACTCATTTAATCTTTAACAAGGCATTTTGTTTATTATACTGTATGTTTTGTCATGTAAAATGAATTTAGTTGTGTATTACAAGTTAAAATGTCAACATTGCACTTTGGTAGTATAGTTGTGTAAATGTACTAAGTTACTTTCCACCACCGATACTCTAATTTAAACTGCAAATTTAAAGTTTTGATCAGAACTTCTCCTTTCTTCACATTCAGCTGCAGACCCAGCCTGATAAGAGCTGATCTCTCTCAATAACATCCATCGAATAGACACGGTAAGTGGCTGTTTCCACAGACCACTTACTGACCGGTTAAACTTGGTAGGAGCTAAGGGAAACACACATATGTGGTGACATGGAGCATCATGTCAGTGTGTCAGCTGACCCTTAATACACATCAGGCAGGAGTGGAAGATTGACTACAGTAGCTGGATAAACCTGATGCCACGCAACCATTCACCTAGGGTGAATGGGGTTAAAAATTCATTTACATCTTTTTAACATCTTCCTAGAATTCATCTAGGAGGTGGATTAAAATTTCGTATATTATTCCATCTGGAGGCTTTTTAACTATCTTATAACTATCCATTCTGCCCCAAGATGCATGAAGGGAGCCAGTGTAAACAGGGTATTTGACATTTTTGTGGCTGGACTGTCAAGATCTGTAGAGATCTGTTTAGTGTATGGTAATGTTCCATGTAGGAGTTAGCTACAGTTGTAGAGGAAGGATGAGCCCATGGCTTTTACCTCATTCCCTAGAATTAGTGATGTTAAGTGTTCATTTCAGTTTATGATTCATTTCTTGAAAAATAATTCTGAAAATGCTGTAGCTTCATTGCTCCCAGGTAAGTTCAACGAATAGGCAAAGCAATGTTAAATTTGCAAAAAGGGTTATTGAAGTGTTTTCCATACTGTGCTGTAAAAGTCACTTACCTATAGACTATTCATCCCCTGTCCTCTTCTAGCTCCAGACAGGCTTTTAAAACAGCAAAGCAACATGAGCTGTCAATTATCTGGCTGCTTCAGCCTCCAAACAAACTACACTAATTTCTGCAGAGTTAAAAAAAAAAAAAAAACATCTGACGTACAGGGTCTGTATTGAAAATGACAGTGATCTCTTTAGAGGTATGTTTCAGAAGTTAACTGTGATGAAACGAGATTTTTTTTTTTCTTGCTCGCCGGAACGCTTGTCTGCCACTGCACATCCTAGTCCTCCAGTCATTCGTTGGTGTGAAATTCATTAAAGTTGAACCTTGTTCGGGCTCAGTCTGACTGAGAAGTAGATGAGTGTATGATTAATAATGTACAGAGACCGAAAAGAGTTGCTCAATCAGCCACTGCAGGGAGAAAATTCAGCAATGCCTGTACTGGACAAGAATCAAATAGAAAGTCCATCCTGTTGTTCTCTTGTCCTAAAACACATTTCTGCTCCAGAAAAGTAGATTTGGGTGATTTAGATTTAGTATTCTCATTGTATTCTCATTCGACCTCTGGCCTGACCCAAAATAAGTTGAGTTCTGTTATGTTATACTGTAAATATATTGTATTAGGGAGTCCTTTAATGGATAGTAACAACCCATCAAAAGGGTTTATTTATTCATTTATTTATTTATTTATTTTAAATTAATTGGTCATTGCAGCTGATCTGTTGGGAATACAGTAGCAGTAGACTGATATGGAAATGCCTTCTACTGCACAGATTAATAATAGCGCTTCACTGCCATGCTGTCGGTTTTATAATTGACCTGAGGGGACAGCACCTCTTGTGACTGCAATATTATTTGAAATAAAGTAATAAATATTAGTAATGTGTGTAGCCTTGGCCAGACCCCATTTTGCCTGGGGCCTTTCTGTGTGGAGTTTGCTGGTTTTCCCCAAAACTGCATTGGTTTTCTCCTACAGTCCTACAGATTTGCAGGTTAGGTGGCTTGGAGGGTGTGGTCCGCCTCTTGCACACTTGTGAGAATAATGAAGACGCCTCTACCCTTTCTAGTTCAAAGTGTCTCCATTACCTTTCCTCTTCTTTAATGCTGTTTACTCATATGAACACTAGACAACGTGGAAAATCAGGTTCAGACATTGAAAGTTGCTCTGTTTCCACAGCATCCCAATCAAGCATTACACAGACTATGCACTGGGGAGCTGGCAGAGTAAAGTCCATTTAATGTCTGGACTAACTAATTCAGATATTTGCCTTCACACACGGCTCCCCCAGGTAACGTCTAGATACATTTGCAAGTTTGCAATGTATAGTATAATGTACAGAGCAATGCAGCAACAATTCAATTCAATTCAATTCAATTCAATTCAATTCAATTCAATTGTATTTATACAGCGCCATATCATAACAGATATTATCTCAGGGCACTTTTCATATAGAGCAGGTCTAGACCAGACTCTTTATAGTTATTATTTACAGAGACCCAACAGTTCCCCCATGAGCAAGAAAAAATCCCTTTTAACAGGTAGAAACGTTGAACAGATCCCAGCTCATGACGGTGGTGGTGGTGGTGGTGTGGGGGGGGGTCTGCCTCGACCGGCTGGGTGGAGAGTGAGAGAGAGAGAGAGTGAGAGAGAGAGAGAGATGGGGGGCAGGAGGGAGGAGAGAGAGCATAGCATAATAATGAGACTAATAGCTATATATAATATAATTATACTAATTGGGCTAATAATATTACTCATAGAACTAGATGAAATGGTAACAGTAGCAATACTAATAATTAAAGCAGTGGGTGTTGATCAGGATCATGGGGCAGTAGATGGTCTGCAACCATGGATCCAGACTCAGAAGCATCAGAAAAAACCTGCAGAAAGCGACAAGAGGAAGAGGAGAGAGACAAAGAAGTACAAAACTGCGGGAGAGAGGAAGGACAGTTCAAAACAAGCATTTTTGAGGTGTTAATGTGCACAGGGAGAGAGGAGGAGATGGTGGAAAGGGAAGCTCGGTGTATCATGAGAAGTGTCCCGGTAGTCTAGGCCTATAGCAGCATAGTGAGGGGATGGCTGGAGCTAATACTGAGCCAGTTCTAACCATAAGCTTTATCACAGAGGAAGGATTTAAGCCGACTCTTAAACATGGAGAGGATGTCTGCCTCCTGGTCCTAAACTGGAAGATGGTTCCACAGCAGAGGAGCCTGATAACTGAAAGCTCTACTCCCATTCTTCTTGTGGAGACTCTAGGAACCACTAGTAGGCCTGTGTTCTGGGAACAAAGTGTTCTACTGGGATAATAAGGTGCTATGAGTTCTTTAAGATAGAGAAGCTAACACAGGAGAAATATGATTTCTTTTTCTGGTTCTTGTCAATACTCTCGCAGCAGCATTCTGAATATGCCTCCATCATAAAACAAAATATCCCAACAATCCAATAAAAGGGGATACAGTCACAATGAAAAGCACCTCATTGTGTAGTTGGGCATCCCAAGTTTTTCTGTCAAGTACTACAAAAAAACCAACCAAACAAATAGCTGATTATTAAATCATTAAAAGATCATAAAAGGAGTTGCTGGAAATGCCAGGTATGGCAGCCTAATCTCCATTTACCTGGTTTTCTGAATCTTTTTATGACAGGTATGGCCTGGAGTGTTTTCAGCAGTATAAAGAGAACCTCCACAAGTTCTTTGGCAAGATTAAAAAAAAAAAGGTTTGCCAGGACTGTCTGATCCTGTGGACTCTGGCCATGTCGCTTAGAAAGAAGATCAAGGGTGGATTCTTGGTGCCTGAGGTGAGTATCTCTCAGCAATGAGCCTGCAGGTTTTCATTTTAATCAAACACTACAGCAGCTGATTACATTTATTAGAAGACCTTTTGCGAGAGAAGAGGGAAATGAGCAGCTGCCAGGTAGAACTGTGGGATTCGAAGAGCTAGAGATAAAATGCGTAGAGAAAACGGCCTCTCAAAAGTTTCCTAACTCTGTTACGTTCTCACATTGGCTTGGACCTTTTGGATCCTTTTCTGAAAGACTCACGTTATTACATTTGTTAGCAACTTTCTCACAGAGCTGTGGTTTTGAGGTGTAGAGTTTCTGATCTGTCAGGATAACACTAGACACTCAGCCCTGACTGAATTAATGAGATTTTGGCTTCTGAATGACATGGTAACCATTTCTTAAAAATGCTGTTAATACTATTAGTTTGTGTTCCAAGTACATACAAAAAATAAATCACAATCCATGTGCTGCTCTTAGCTAACCAAAGACAGGCTGATAGAGCACAACACCGCAATCCTCCTTTTCAATAAGCAGATGCCGTGGTTCTCCTCAGTCAAAGTGTAATTAGCTGAGAAAACCTTTATGGATACTCTGTGACATAAAAACTGCAATAGTAGTATATGTAACTTTATCTCAGTTTGAGTACTTTCAGCCGGTGAACTGTTATAACATAGCTATGAATAGATTGCCATGAAGTTTGATACAGACATGGTGCACAGGAAGAATTCCACTGACCTTTTTCTCTCAGCTAGTGCTACAAGCAGGTCGAAGTTATTGATTAAGTGAAATATGTCTTTGTCTACTAGATGGACTGACCAAACTTCATTTCAGACAATTTTTGTTCCCAGACAATGAATCCTGATCACTTTGGTGAACCTCTGACTTTTCATCTAGCGCTATCATTGGGTCAACATTTTAATTGTCTAGTTCTTTGGTTCATGACCAAATACCTGCAAAACTAATGACATTTTCCTTCAGATACAGCTGTACTTGTTGTTTAGAGCTACTTAGCTACTGGTTAATTGGAGCAAATGTAAGCATGCTAACATGCCAAACTAAGATAGTAAAGATGGTAAATGTCACACCTGCCATATATCAGCTTGTTAGCGTTGCAATTATGAGCATGTTAGCATGCTGACATTAGCATTGTACTCCAAGCTCTGCTGTGCCTAAGTATAGTCTCACAGAGCTGCTAGCATAGCTGTAGACTTGGGGAACTTTAACCCCTGTACTTTGTTTCATTTGGTCCAAATCACAGAAAAAAACGACGCTTTCCATGTTTTATGTCTGATAAAGTAGACAGTATAAGATAGGTCACAGCAGACCGCAGTTTTAATCGCTTTTGACCTTCTGATTGATGGTGAAAATTCTCACACTGGAGCTGACGAACATACATGTTACCATGGTTATCGATTAATTAACATGAATAGATCGCACTGATATCAGATGTCTTCTCAAACTGTTTACAATCAGCAGATGGATTTAATAGTAGCTAAGCTTTTCAAATCTTGTTAAAATTACTTTTCCACAATCAAAACATTCCATGATTGGTCCTTTTGCTTTTAGACTACAAAAGTGAAGTTTGACTGAAGCCGGACCCGTACTCTTCTTCTCAGGTGGTCTTGATCTGGCTGCTTGGTCCTCCCCAGGGCATGATTGACAGCTCTCACATATCCCTATATTAACCTGCACGAAACAGGTAAACACACTAGAGTTAGTTAAAAGTGAACAAAGAGGCAAGGTCTGAAAGTAGCCTACCAAAAATGATCTCCTGTCAGTAGGTACAGTATATCTTTCCACTACTGACAGCTGTTTTTTTTAAAGTTTCTTTAAAAATCAGGTCTCCCTTGTGCAGAGTGAACTGGCCCCACCAGCTGGTTTGACCTCCTGACCACCTTTGCTCTACCATACTTTAAAAGACAAGATCTTAAGGTCTAAGGATTTATTTTTGCTTCAGGTCCTTGTACTTTTTCAAAGTCAGATTTAGTAAACCTTATACTATGGGCAGCCAAACAGTGGTAGTGTGTCTGCTCAAGTGATGCTTTAGTTAAAAAAAAATGTACAAATAAGCTGGAAATCATTACATATACTGTTACATCTTAAATTCAATGTCCAACAAACAGTAAGGAAGATACTGTCTTTCTTTTTTGTGTATGCTGCTGCTAGTCGAACCTCAATAAGAATTCTGTAGTAGAAAACAGTAAAACAATAAACAGACTGTGCTTACTTTTCTAGTTTTATCAACAACTCAAAGCACTTTTTACACTACTGTCGCATTCACCCATTCACACACATTCATACAGTGCTTTTCTATACAAACAACACTCTCTCTACACACACACATTCATACACTGATGATACATCAGGGGCTATGCGGGGTTCAGTATCTCGCCCAAGGACAATTTGATATGCGGACTGGATGAGCCAGGGAACAAACCAACTTTTCGGTAAATGGACTGACCTGCTCTATCTCATGAGTCACAGCTGCCTCTGTCTATGTATAGGTCTACGTCTATATGTAATAAATAAGCCATGTGGATATATAATAAATGTATAATTATTCATTAACCGGGTTTGAGTTAAATCACTCAGCACCATCATTGAATCTTGACAGATAAGCCACTTGGGTCCTAAGATGTAATTGAAGCCAACTTCCACAGCAGTCAGCTAGCTGATGCCTACGGCTTGAATGTCCTTGACCCGCACTTCCACCTCCCCCTCAACCTGCAGCACCACATGCCAGATGGAGTCCACTGGGATGCACTGGCCATCGACGTTTTTGCAGGATGCTGCTGACGCCTGGGGAGTAAAGCTACATTACCCCCCCCTCCCCTCCAGGACAAGGTCAGTGAATACACACAATTGATATAGTCATATAATGTGTGCAGAGTATGTTATTGTTCTTTGATTTTAAACAGAACGTGTTTCAGACCAGTGACTGGTTAACCTTTGGCACATTTATTTCCTCCATATTTACTGCACTGTACAACTGATCAATATCACTGTGGATGTTTATAGGAAGACGTTTCCCTGAACTAATCCAGACTGCTCTGTCATGTGCAAGTATCCATATCACACAACATATAGATGAACATAGACAAATTACCTTTATATTATCATCCCAGGTTTCAGTAGAAGGTTTTGTCATCTCTGGACCTAAGTTCTGTTGGAGAGGCTTCTACACCTATCAAACTATATGAGACAACTCAGAACTTTGAGTTCAGAAAACTGTCCACAGATCAGATGAAGTTATTAAATATTGAATTCAGTTATTAAATAATGGATTCACAGAGTTCTAAAATTGTTTTTACAGTTAATAAGTATTTAGTCCGTGACGCAATTTTCTTATTTTGCCTCTGTGCACCACCATGTTGAATTTAAAATGAAGCCATCAAGATGTGACTGAAACGTAGACTTTCAGCATTAATTCAAGGGGTTTTAACAGAAACTTTACATGAACCATTTAGGAATTACAGCAGTTTTTATACATAGTCCCTCATTTTAGGACCTCAGGAGTAATTGGATAATCCAACATACTTATAAATATAAGGATTATTTTTAATACTTGAATAAAATTTTTTTACAGTCAATGACTGCCTGAAGTCTGAAACCCAAAGACATCAACAGATGCTGAATTTCCTCCCTCAAGATGCTTTGCCAGGCCTTTACCGCAGCTGCCTTCAGTTGCTGCTTGTTTGTGGGTCTTTCTGCTCTCACTTTTGTTTCTGATAAGTGAAAAACATACTCAGTTAGAGTAGGGGTCTAGAATGACTTGGCCATTGGAGAATATTATGTTTCTTTGCCTTGAGAAGCATTTGGGTTGCTTTCACAGTATGTTTCGGGCCATTATCCATCTGTACTGTGAAACATTGTCCTATCAGTTTTGTAGCTTTTGGCTAAATCTGAGCAGAAAGTCAAGCCCTATGAACTTCAGAATTCATCCTGCTGCTTCTATTAGCATCCACATCATCAATAAACACCAGTGACCCTGTTCCATTAGCAGCCATACATGACCATGCCATAACACTGTCACTACCATGTCTGACAGTTGTTGTGGTGACTTTTGATCATGAGCCGTTCTTTCCTTCTCCAGACTCTTCTCTTAACATCATTTTGGAAAGAAGTTGAACTTGGTTTCATCTGTTAAAAGAATCTTGTTCCAGAACTAATCAGGTTTTTTAGATGTTTTCTGGCAAAGTCTAATCTGGCCTTTCTGTTCTTAAGTGTGACCAGTGGTTTACACCTTGTGGTAAACCCTCTGTATTTACTTTGATGAAATTGTCTTTTAATTGTAGACTTTGACATGATACATCTTCCTCCTGGAGAGTTTTCTTGACCTGGCTAGATGTTGTGAAGGGTTTTTCTTCACCATGGAAAGAATTCTGCGATCATCCTCTTAAGTTGTCTTCCATGGTCTTCCAGATCATTTGGTGTTTCTGAGCTCATAAGTTCATTCTTTCTTTTTAAGAATGTGCCAATTGTTGATTTGGCTGCTCCTAAAGTTTCTGCCATTGATCTGTTAGGATTGTTTTGTTTTTTAAGCCTCCTTCATTTGCACCTATTTGGAATGTACAATTCAATTCAATTCAATTCAATTTTATTATATAGAACCATATCATAACAGAGTTTATCTCAGGGTACTTTTCATATAGAGCAGGTCTAGACCAAAATCTCTTGTTATTATTTACAGAGACCCAACATTTCCCCCATGAGAAAGAACTTGGTGATAGCGGGAATGAAAAACTCCCTTTTAACAGGTAGAAACATTGAACAGATCCTGGCTCATGGTGGGTGGGTGGGGGTGGGGGTCTGTCTCGACCGGCTGGGTGGAGAGAGAGAGCGAGAGAGAGAGAGAGAGAGTGTGAGAGACAAACGGGAGGGGGCATAGCACAATAAAAGTACCATGTAAAGATGTATGACAATAATGGTGCTAGTAACAAAGCAAATAGTTATACTAATGGGGCTAATAATATTACTAATAGGACTAAATGAAATGTAATGATCATAATAATTAAAGCAGTGGGTGTTGATCAGGCTCATCTGGCAGTAGATGATCTGCAACCATGGATCCAGACTCAGGAGCATCAGAAAAATCCTGCAGAAATTGACAGTAGGAAGAGGAGAGAGACAAGAAAGCACAAAACTGCGGGAGAGAGGGAGGAGATGGTAGAAAGGGAGGCTCGGTGCATTATGGGAAGTCTCCTGGTAGTCTAGGCCTATAGCAGCATAATGAGGGGATGGCTGGAGCTAATACTGAGCCAGTTCTAACCATAAGCTATATCAAAGAGGAAGGACTTAAGCCAACTCTTAAACATGGAGAGGGCATCTGCATCCACAACAGAGGAGCCTGATAACTGAAAGCTCTGCCCTCTATTCTGCTTGTAGAGACTCTAGGAATCACTAGTAGACCTGTGTTCTGGGAGCAAAGTGTTCTACTGGTAGTAAGGTGCTATGAGGTCTTTAAGATAGAATGGTGTCTGGCCATTAAGGGCTTTGTAGGTGAGGAGGAGGATTTTAAATTGTATTCTGCATTTCACAAGGAGCCAATGCAGAGAAGCTAACACAGGAGAGATATGATCTCTTACTCTGGTTCTTTTCAGTACTCTCACAGCAGCATTCTGAATCAGCTGGTGACTATTTAATGTTTTATTGGGACAGCTTCATAATAGGGAGTAGCAATAATCAAGCCTAGAAGTAACAAAAGCATGTACTAGTATTTCTGAATTATTTTGAGAAAGGATGTGCCTGATTTTTGCGATATTACGTAGGTGAAAAAAGTCAGTCCTTGAAGTTTGTTTTATGTGGGAGTTAAAGGAAATGTCCTGATCAAAGACAACTCTAAGATTCCTAGCAGTGGTGCTAGAGGCCAGAACAATGCCATCTAGAGTAAGTATATAAGTGGATAATGCATTTCTGTGGTGTTGCGGGCTAAGTACAAAAACTTAAGTTTTATCTCAGTTCAATAGTAGGAAGTTCCTGGTCATTCTGATATTTATATCCCTAAGACATGCTTGAGGTTTAGCTAACTGACTGGTTTCATCGGGCTTTTATGGAGTTTATGGAGTGTTTCCTGATAATATTGCCTAAGGGAAGTGTGTATATATATATACTATATATATACATATATATGTAGCACTAAGATCTAACAAAACAAGTACTGAGACAGGTCCTTTTTCCAATGTGGTTAGAAGATCATTTTTAACCTTCACCACTGCTGTCTCTGTGCTATGATGCCCTTTAAATCCTGACTATATAAAAAATTCCCATGAACAGCTACCAAATACAAACTCAACACTTAAAATCAACTCCAGACCTTTATTTGCTCCATTTCCATTCAGTGTTAATTGTCCAATTACTTGTGAGCCCCTCAAAATGAGAGACTATGTTTAAAAATAACTCTCCCTTGAATTAAAGCTGAAAGTTACTTCAATCAAATCATGAAGGCTTTGTTTCAAATCCACTGTGGTGGAAGAACTCTACTTCTGAAAAAAGCAACCCTCGGAATTGAGTTTAAAAAAAAGTTTAAAAAGAAGCCAGCAGCTGCAAAAAGTGTTTTACTTGCACGGTTTAATTTCGGAAAAAGGAGGACAAATATGCAAACCAGAAAAGGTTTAAGTCAATAGACTATTATAAGCACATCCTCAATACAAAATAGGTCATTTTGAAAGTAGTCTTCAATTTGTGAGCAAAAATAAGCAGGCCTAAAGTAACATACCTTTTTTGAATCTCTTCTGCTATCAAAGGATAAAATGTAAAGTCCCAGAAAGCAAAAATTTTAAGAAGCTGGCTCCGCCCTGCTCAACTGATTTTTTTTGTCATACATCTCTAAACTTCTACAACAACCCTCTGAAGGTTGTACCATACACCATTTTATTAGATAACAATCTACTACACTGCAGTTGTAGTCAGTTGTGGTGTTTTGAACATTCACTGGAAAAACAGTAAAGTGGCATAGTAATTGACACATACTTATATAATTTCCATCTACTCTTCCATTTCAGTCACCAAGTGTCAAATGATACATCTGGGTATGAACTGTATGCATGTGATGACACCATGACAGAGGTGATAGTACTGTCTGAATGTTTTAGTGTATCAGGGTTACAGAGGAGACTTTGGCCATTACAGTTTCAGACCTGAGTGGCCCCATCCGAGGCCCTTGCTGGACTCAGGTTGGTAACATTAAAATTTATTTTTCTTTAATTTAAGAGGGCACGATTCACTGGTGCCAGTTAAATAACTAAAGAATACAGAATATCCTTTTTTTAAAAAAAGTCAGCCCATGGTGATTGTTTGGATTAGTTTTACATCTACTCTTGTACTGTGTTTATCTCAGTACCAATCCAGAGAGGAAGCCTGGACCAGTACCTGCAGAATCACTTCACATCCAATAATTTTCATCTGCTTCCCCCAAACTCAGGTAACTGTATGTGTGTGTGTGTGTGTGTGTGTGTGTGTGTGTGTGAGTGTGTGTGTAGAGATTTGATAGATAATCGACAATAGGTGTGAACCTCGCTGAGTGTTTTATGGGAACTCCTGAGACAGTAATTATGAGATGTTAATTAGTGAATTGTCATTTCATGATTTAGAAATGTTGGTATAACCAATGAATGAAAAGACTGACTGGGGGTTTTTGTTTTTTTTCAATGTCTTAATGTATTTTTAATTTTTTGTCTTGATGTGGGTAGAAGACAGTGAGACCCCTGCCTGTGCCCACACACACCCCCAGTTGCCATGCACAGTCTGCTGCTCAACACTATGGAGGAAAAGCTTCAGCTTATGTGTGGCTAACTAAGTGTATCATATATGTATGTTTAATCATATTCAGTGTTATTTTTTATTATATGCTCCAAATTACATCTCCAGTAAAACCCGCATGAAACATTTTTTTCTAGGCACTTCTGATTCATCTTCAAGAAATTAGAGCGAATAATGGCATCCAGTGGTCAGTAGACACACTTTCTACAAGCAAGGTTTGGTTCTTTTTTTTTAACTGTAGCTAAATAATGCATGATTCCTAAAACATTCATTTAAGCTAATAAATGCCCTAAAGTAGTGGACTCGCTTATTAGAATCAGTAAACTCTAAAGAATGTTTTTATTATTCTTTGTATGGCAGACAATGATTTTTCCTTGATATAAATCACCATTATAAAGTAGGGAAAATATTCTCTCAAAATCATGCTCCATCCACCTCTGGCCAGTTTAACTGACCATAAACATTATGTAGGCCTAGATCTGTCTGGACAGACCAGGTGATCTGCCAAGGCTTCGAGGTCAGTGATGGAAGTAGGCTTGTCACTGAAGGGTTGCCGGTTAGATCCATGCACTGGCTAAATAAAAGGTATGGTCGGGGAATGTGACAGAGCTGCAATTGCAGCTCCCTCATTACCATTATTGTGGTGCCCCCAAGCACCCATCTGCTCGAATGGAGCTGCATATTTGGCCAGGAGATCAGACTGTAGTTGTACTTGGCAGCTCCCAGGTGTGAATGTATGTAACTGAGTGTGAAGAGGACTTCCCTGAAAATGAGGGCTTTATTCAACTGAATAAATCAAGGTGAAAAAAGCAATAGGAGAAATTTCCCAAATCCAGCTGGGGCAAATTTAACTAGTGCACTGAAGGACACAAATCACAGCCAATGGTCACTCCACAAAGAACTGATTTCTGCTGAAGACAATCTGGAACACACTGCAATAACTATGGAAGCAAGCAGCAGAGTTTGCTTGGATTGAAAAAGAAGACTGATCTGCCTTAGTAGTTGTTCTGGGAGTTATGGGCAGCACTTTAAGAATCCGGAAAGCTGTAAATATGCTTCTGTAACAATACATATCTCTGCAAATGTACACAGATAAGGCTGTTATGGGTAATGGCGAGGTGCAGAGGAACCCAAATCTCAGCAAGATGTCTTGTGAAGCTGCATGTCAGGCAAGCTGAGCTGTTGATCTTGGTCAGAAAATAAACCCTACAGCTCCTCAAGAACCAAGTGAAGTTCCCTAGTTTAATTAGCAGCAGGTGAATACAGTGGGTGGGGTAAATCCATTGGTTAGTTTCAACTTCAATCTGGAGTAATGCAAGAGTTTCCTCTGTGGTTCCTGACCACAGCCTGGAGGATTAAACTAGTGATTTCACATGGAGCAGTCTGCTACCCAGGCCTTTGTTAAAATAATGTCCCTCAAGACTCAAGAAGATCCAGTTGATTGAATAATGAGATAACTGAGGCCATAACATTTTATTCACTGTGACAGCTACAAGACATCAAAGATACATTTTACTGTGAATGTCTCTTTCTTAGCAAATAAATACCTATGAATTCATGATGATGTTTATTTAAGGTAGAAAGATAGGGGCTCCACTGTGAGGACAGAACACCTTGTTCACAATTGTATTTATTGAGATATTGTTTATAAATTTTTACCAGGGTAAATGTGACAATCAGTTGTTATAATGATTTCAGATGATATCACCTAGCCCTCCACAAATTTGCTTTACACAAGCCATTGTCACTAATTCTGATTAAAAATGGATTTGTGAGCATAATAGAGATCTACTCAACTATCTTTTATCTAGCGATGAGGAACCATCGCCTTAAAATACTCTCTCCTCCGAGGACAAAAAAGGAGCTGGAAACATTAAATTGAAGCAGTGTGAACAGGCAGATAAACCCCAGTGAAGTATGGACAAGCATCGTCTCACCTCATTACACCAGGTTTGAGCATGACAGTCAGCAGACTCCCTCAGTGGACTTCCCATTTCTCCAGCAAAACCACTGAGGCATGCTTTGCATACTTCTGCTTCGGTTTGACTGAGCTCTGCAGAGCCCAATCTGAAGCAGTGGATGATACGAACACTGGCAGTCCGTGACGTTTGTACCAAAGGAAGTCAAAGAGAGAGACGCAAAAGATCAAAAGTTAGTGAGTGAGGATTTTCAAGCGTCACTGACTGAGCTTTGTAATTCTTTTTGCACTTTCACATCTTTTTCTATCTTATGATATACAGATTGGTGAAAAATAAGGAATGTAACAAATGCAGATGCTTCCACACAGATGCAGGGCATGGTCCAATTAACAATTTACATCCAGTCATGCTCTGTGGCAGGTATAAAATTGCTGAGCAGGCTCAGTTGATGCTGATTTTGTATCAAGATGAAAAGAGGAAAAGCTCTGAGTGACTTTGATAAGAGAGTTCATTGTTGGGGCAGAGATGGCAGGAGGTTCACTCACAAAGATGATCAACTGGCTGGTGTTTCCATAGGAACAGTAATAGAAACCGACATCTGCATTTAGATCTATAGTAAAAACATCAGTAAATAGTTGTTGACACATTTGATGACCTTGATACTTACGCATTGGTGCAGATGTATAAGGAAAAAACGAAGAGCAATTCTTCCTCAGGTGACTGAGAATGTCAATACATTAGATGCTAGCATAGCGCACAATGCATTTTGCTAACATAGTCATCAGACTATGTTAGGAAAACAGTCGTTGACAGTTACATAGAGAGGGCTATTATTGTAGGGTTGCAGTGTGTAAGCCCCTCATTCCAAAGATGAAAGTACATTTTGGAGTTCAGGGGTGTAAAAACCACAGGCACTGGTCAACAGAGTTGTGGAAAAAAGTAATATGGCTAGATGAATTATTCTCACCATATTCTGGTGCAGTTAGCGAGTGTATGTGTAGCGTATACTGAGAGAATGCCACAAGTCTGAATGCTTGACCCCTACAGTAAGGGGATCCAGTGGCTCTGAAATTTTGCTGGTATGGCTGAATGGCTTGCTCATTATGAAAATGATGTGAATCACAGTCACCAGATCTCAACCCAGTAGAACAACTATGGGAGATTTTGACCAATGTGTTAAACAGCGCTCTTCACCACCATCATCCAAACAGCTAATGGGGCAACATCTTTTAGAAGAAAGGTCTTCATCCCTCCAGTAGAGTTCCAGAGACTTGTAGAATCAATGCCAAGGTTCTCTGAAAATATTCTGGCAGAACGGTGTGGCCCATCATCTTGCTAAGACATTTTGTTTTTTCCTTCAATTTGTCATGCGTCTGTATATCTCTTCTTGTAACAGGGCGTTTTAAGGACCGACTTTAACTGTGTAAACCAACCAACTCAGCCAGTCGAGGCAGACGGCCCCTGACCATAGGCCAAGTTCTGCTCATTATTTCTAGTGTTAAATGGGAGTTGGATCTCTGTAAATAATAACTATAAAGACTGTGGTCTAGACCTGCTCTATATGAAAAGTGCCCTGAGACAACTTCTGTTATGAATTCGAGCTATATAAATAAAATCGATTTGACTTGACCTAAACCTCTAGAATATCACAGACAGAGAGGGTCTCCCCCTAACTCCCCCCTAAGCCTTTTTTCTCCTGCTTTCACCTTTTCAGGTCAAAAGTCTGTACATAAACAGAGCAGCTGCTGGTTGCATTGCATATGTGGTTTGGTACAAGAACAATCAACAATTGTCATTATCCTGGGATTTTCAGGGACATCTACTGCCACAACATAAGTCATTGCTGACCAGTTATTCACTGTGCTGTCTAGTGTATTCCCTCAGTTATAACATTTATGCTTCTTCTTGACTGTCAGAGACTAAAGAATATGAGCAGGTTTGTGAAAAGTTTGTTTTGTGGTTTGCGAGTCTTTATAGGTTTCAGCAAGTCTTGTCAACTAGTCACCTAGGCAATAGATGAATTTGTACCATCGACTACTGTCTCAACTGTCTGCCGACTATTCCTTTTGTCTTTGTGAAGAAGAGTATTCTCCTGCAGAAAAGACGATTAGAGAAAAATGGATGATGACACGTAGTTAAAGGGGACCTACTATGCTTTTCCTTTTTTTCTGTCATTAATGCTAGATGTCTATGTTTCATGTGGCCAGTGTTTCAAATAATGAGGTAAACGTATGTACAGGAGACAAAACCTTAGGCATTCGGATTGCTCTAAACACTAGATTTCCAAAGTGTTTTTCTAGTCACATAATAAACTGATGTCAGTTTGTCACAGATTTCTCAATGCTGACCAATTTAAAAGTCCATCTTTTCCTTTTCAACCATTCTTTTGTGCTGCTGGATGTGTCCATTGTCCTGCTGAAAGACCCAAGACCTTCACCTCAAACCTAGTTTTCTGACACTGGGTAACGCATTTTGCTCCAAATGCCTCGGTAATCTTCTGATTTCATCATTTCTTTGATACATTCAGTGCCTCCAGTACCAGAAGCAGCAAAGCAGCCCCACAACATGATAGAATCTCTACCGTGTTTAACTGTAGGTCGTATGTTCTTTCCCTTATGGACTTCATTTTCTCACCTATTAACAAACTGGTGCTCTGCATCCCCAAAGAGCTCTGCTTTGGTTTCATCTGTCAATAGAACATTATCCCAGAAAGACTGTGGCTCATCTAGGAAACACTTTGCAAACATCAGTCTTGGCTTTTGGTGCCTTTCTTTCTTTCAAAAATTATGTTGCAACAGGGATTTAAAGATCTTTGGCAATTCCCTTGTAGCCTTTTGAATTGTTATGTTTTTTGATAATGGCATTTCTGATGCTCTCAGGCAGCTCTTTTGTCTGCCATAGGGAAAAAGAAACTGAAAACAATCAGCCCCATTTTTTGCAGTAAAACCATTATTCATTATTAATTCTGGACATGTCAACACTAAAATTAAGCACAGATGAGTCTTATGTGTTTGTTATTTAACTTGAGGAACTAATTTAAATTCACAAGGATGCAAATAATTGTGTCAAACATACATTCTAGTTTGTATTTTTATTTCACTATATGAAAGCATTTTTTCATTTAAATTTATTTCTGAAGGTATTGTAACCTCTGTACTTAAAATTAAGAGTTGGCAATAATTTCATCTAGGACTCTACGTGTTCAGGACAGAAAACTGCACTGAGCAGAGCACTCGCTCAGCAGAGCATTTGAACCTTGCTTTTGCCACAATGCAATGCAACGTTGTTTGGTGGCGACAGCCAATCATTGTCTTTCTACTCTTTCCAATCATTTCAACAAAAGTAAAAACCTTCCTTGTAATATTCTGAAATACATTACACTTTATTGGTATCTGAAATAAAACTTCAGACTTATGCATCTATTACTCAAACCGGACATCCTGCATCATGTTTCATCATCTCAGGGGTGTGCTCATTCAGGTACCTCTAGCAATGGAGCCATTTGCATTTTCTAACATAAGCCTGTTTGGTTTGAATGCAATCTGTTTATAGGGGCCTGCTTAGATAATCATATTCAGTAACCTGTCAAAACGAAAACATAGCCACATTTTCTGCAAGCACACAGTTCTCCTGTGCACTGAGGTATCTCTGACATTTTGGATGCACTCACTTTACTTTTTACCTCCACGCAATATTAGCTGATCTTGCCAAACTGTTGGCTTGTTGACAGCCTGTCTGATGGTCTGACTGCTTATGTTTCTTGACCCTTGTCTGATTTTGTTGTTGCAATGTCCCACTCTCAGTGGTCTCTTTGATCTGTCCAATAATGCCTCCCATATAGGTGTGAGTTCCGCCTTTATTTTTCTTGACCTTGTAGGAGTCACTGATGAGCTTGGTGACAAGAATGATGCTGCTGCATGCACACAGTGCTAACGAGGAAGAGGATGCTGCAGATTCGGGGGATGACAAGTGCATTAATGGTTTTACTAGACCAGGTGGAAGAATGATTTGTCTTACATAAAGGATCCTGGCTTGAATGAAAAATTCAGTGACGGGGCTTGTTAAGCAGGGAGACCAGCAGCGATGCACTGAATTTGCAAATCCACTGTTTCACCAGATCTCTTGCAGTGAAAAAAATAATAGTAAAAATATTTTGATACTGTGATGAACAATTTGTAAGGACTGATAAGATTGGCAATATATATGCAGTAGCAACTCAAGAATGCAGGATTATTTCATAACACATTAATCATATGTGTACACTTGCCAGTCACACTCAAAACAATAGACTGCAGCCATGTTTCTAACCACTAGCCACACCATAGCCGGTAGCTAACTTGCCAAGTGGCTAGCTTGCATTGATAGTGGCCACTTGTCTTTTATAGTTTTATAGTTTATTCAATTTAATTAACATTACCTCTCCTGGGTAATCTTCAGCATGATGTTTGATGAAGCCAAAGAGCCTATCTGCCAAAAATAATCAAAACAATCTGAGCTAGTAGCCACTCCAGCCTGCATCATCTCCCTGGCCTTTCAGTTTTCTAATGGCCTTCATACATTGTTATTGCTCCCAAGTGTCTGCACAATTTTGCTCAAGAGTCTATTGCCATTTGTATTTTTTCAAGGTGGAATCACAGATATTTGTAAAATTGGATCTCTGCAGAGAAACTATTCAAAACAAGATATAGTTTTGTTATTTGTTGTAAGAGTTAGCTGCATGCGGACATTTGCATAGAGGGCCTCGCAGAGATTGGCGGATCACAACATTTACATCACATGGACCAAAGCGGATACTCACAGACGCAGAAAGTATGAATGTCCATAAGTTTTCTATCCCATTGGTGGGAAGTTAAGAATATTTTCAAATTCCGAATAAATATTTATAGGTGTGAATGCTGGAGGGACATTATTGCCAATGCTGAATAAATCTCCTATATACAAGAAAACAAATAGATAATCACAAGATAACAAATACATTTTAAACTGAACAGTTCACTTCAACTTACAGAATTGTTTTAGACAATAACAGTAAAGTCAGCATGCTTTCAAAAATATGCCATCAATAATTTCTTTAAACTTGCAAACAGGGGTATGAGGTCAGAGTATAATATCACCAAATACCAACACAATATATATATATATATATATGTGTGTGTAAATATATATTTACTTAACTTTTAAGTTCAAATGAAAAATGTAACTCTATTAATACATTTGCATGTGCAGTAATATTCAACCCCCAGCTGCCACTGGTCCATATGTCCAAACAGTTCTAGTTTGGTTTCATCAGTCCATAGAACTGTCTCCC
Source organism: Istiophorus platypterus (assembly GCA_016859345.1). Taxonomy (NCBI): domain Eukaryota; kingdom Metazoa; phylum Chordata; class Actinopteri; order Istiophoriformes; family Istiophoridae; genus Istiophorus; species Istiophorus platypterus. The sequence goes on along the minus strand of CM029132.1, from coordinate 16,448,136 downwards.
AAAACTCTGTAGTCATCCAAAGTCCTCCTGGTATATTCCAGTTGACGTCTGATGTTCCTTGTGGTCAAGAGTGGAGTGCCTCTTGGAGTCTGGCCTTGAAGTCCTTGTTTTTGCAGTGCACGTCCTATAGTTGCCACTGAAGCACCTGTACCAGTCTTCATCAGGTCATCCTGTAGGAGTCTGGCAGTCACACAGGGGTTTCTCTTAGTTGTTCTGACTAAGTTGCTACAGACCATTGATGAAATGTTGAGCTTTCTTCCATGGCCATATATGTATATATGTATAAATGTGTGACTCTATATATAAATGTATATATATATATATATATATATATTTATATATATATATATGTGTGTGTGTGTGTGTGTGTGTGTGTATAGTTGGATGATTAAACTACAAAAATAAGATAATAGAATTTTTCTTAAATACCTTTTATGAAGTATTTCAGAATCTGAAAATAATATCTTTAAAAAAATCAACCACATTACAATTGTTGATATGACACTAATGCAAAGATACTGATGCAAAATTTATCTGATTTATCAAAGTAAATATATATTTCTTGTTCATCCATTGAATGGTGGTGTTTGCATCCCATCACAGGACAGACACAGGAAAAGGGTGTGTACCCTATTTGGCCCTAAGGTATAAGGCCCAGGAACACTGTTTCCCAGGAAATATGAGAGCCCCCATTTCATTGGTCCCTGTGGTTTAGTTTTGTCACTCTCTGTGTGTAGAGTCTGCATCATCTCTTCAGCCCCTCTGTGACTGATGCTCATAATAAGGCTAATTTGTTTTATATAAAGGATCCTGGCTTGAATGTCCCTGATGACATTCCCCAAATCGGTTTGATATCTTTTGGACAGAATTTTTACATTATTGCTTAATGGAGCTTAAATACAACTACACACATTTTCAGTATCTCCCAAAATTTGCAAATAGGCATATTTATTTAGAGGCGTATTTACCAGCAAGCTGCTTCTAGATAATAAATCAGCTACAGTACCTTTAACATCCCCACAATCCCTGTGTCTGCTTTTTTCTATCGAGCATTTTATTTTTTTCAATAGCTCTGCTTAGCTATGTGTGTGCCTACTCGGCAGGGTCCATTGATTGCATCAGTACAGTAATCAGCCCTCATTCAAAGGAGAGCCTTCACCTCTCGGCCAGTTCTCAATAGCTAATAAAGAGCCTTTTGAGAGTTTCTGAAAGCCTCCTGCTCACCTTTAATCAGTCAGAGGGAAGAATAACCAAGTCATACTCTGCTTTCTAAGCTCCTGTTTGTGATTCAACTGAGTTTAACACAACACAATCACATTCTCTGTTTGAATTTCAGAGAGAGTGGTTCAGTCAAAAATTGCCCTTATTTTCTCATTTGTTTGAGAGTAGTATGTTCACATATCCACTTTATTGAATAAATTCTACAACCACTACAAAGCAGTGAACCATTAAATACTTTTAATTTACATATTGCTGCCTAGTAGGGTCATGTATTGTGCTTACCATCAGTTGTGTTAGGTTTTGTTATTTACTTGACTTCTATACATATTCTCTTTGTCTGTACTGTATCGTGCTACTATTTTTGTGGTTTCCCCACTGGGGAAAGCTTTATGTCATTACATTTCCTACCTTGCTCATTAAAACCCATATCAGGTACCCATGAGCTAGTTATCAGTCTATACAGTAGAGCTTTAAAAGAGCTTTAGAACATTAATGATACAGGAAACTAAAACTTGTGAATTTGTAGCTAAGTAGGTGTTAGTTGTGTTGGCGCTTCAGCTCATTAATCTAATTAGCGGTGAGAGAATGACGACATGTTGACTTCTGTGGAGTACTGAACAGTTGATGGACAATTACAGGTGAAACATGTACATTTGGCGACCCTCCACAAAGCTAATACCAAGGGACCAGAAGATTTATGTGCAGCATAAATTCTGACAAATCTAAATATAAAACAAACTAAGTAAATATTTTATTGAGGCGGTTGCAGGTTTTAGCTCTGTAGTTTCCCATATATCTTATGAAAGTTCCCCTACAAACCTGGTGTCATTAGCAGGGAGACTGAATTGAAAGAAGGAAGAAAAGATAGGTCCTTAACGAAAACCTGCTCGTGACCTGAGACTGGGGCAACAGTTCAGCTTTCTGCACAACAGTGACCCAAAGCACACAGCCAAGACAATGCTTGAGTGGCTTCAGGACAGACCTCTGGCTGTCCTTTAGTGAATCTGTTGAAGCCCAGACTTAAACCCCACATAACATCTGTGGAGAGACCTGAAGATGGCAGTTCACAGACACATCCCCTCCGATCTGACAGAGCTTGAAAGGATCTTCAAAGCAGAAGCTTGTGGAGACTTACCAAAAAAGACTTGATGCTGTAATTGCTGACAAAGAATGAAGAGTTTGTACTTTAGCTATGAGAGATTTCAAATTCTGAAAAAGTGACCAAAAAGTGAAGGGGTCCAAAAACTTTCTGAAGCCATTTTAAGCATATTCTGAGTACTCGTTGATTGAACCAGGCTGTTTTTCGCTTGGCTTTAAGTCCCTACACGGTCTCATGTTTTAACCAGACATGCCCTATATTGGTAATTAAGGCTAAATTAGGCTTCTCAGAAATATTGTCACTTTGCATATCACTGAAATTTTTTTTATATAATTTGAAATTATTGGGACAGTGGTTGTACTATAAACGTTAAAATGCTATATTGTGGTACAATAGATTTCACAGCAAAGTTTAGTTTTTCTGTTGGTTTGTAAGATTGTCTTTCTACCCTGTTGTTTGAGATGCTGTAGGTATAGTGACTGAAACTTTTTGCTCACAGCTGATTGGTAAGGAGTAAGTTTCTTCATATGTTTTGATCCATTAGCCTGAACAAAACCTGTTAGTGGCTGGTCCAGGGTTGGGATTATATGCCTTCGAGCCAAGTAGAGAAATGCAGCGAAGGTCCCAGCTGAATTTAAACCAAGTTGTTCTGGTTGACAGTCGGTGTCTTAACCCCTCATATACAGAGTGCCCCATTATTTTTGATCAAGTAATTGTTAATGTCATTTATGAAGCAAAAATACACAAAATTCACTGGTTCCAGCTTCTCGGTTGTGGGGATTACCTGATTCTCTCTGTTTTGGATCATTGTGAATATCTTTAGGTTTTGGACTGTTGATCGAACAAAACAAGACTTTTAAAGACCTTAGAAAATTGCAGTGGGATTTTTCAAATTCATCGAAAAATAATATGATCATTAGGTGCAGCACTACCAGCTTCTTGTCTTTACTTCAGACAGTAGTAGTATCAACAGTGTAACAGCAGAGACTGAATTCAGTACAGAAGCCACTGCATGTACAGCACAACAAGACATCATTACTAAACAGGGGCTTATTTAAACGGAGGTGTGTTGGCACCCGACTATTTGTGTTTTCTTTGTTTCTTTTTCAGTGGCAGTCTGTGGCAGATAATAGAACAGATTGTTTGTACTGATATGCAAATGATGGGTGCTATAAACATGCTTTTCTCTGCTTAATCGTAATCAAAAGGAAAAAAATTCTGAATGTACCTGAAGACACATTTTGAAAAGGATCTCTGACACCAACAAAAGAGTTTACCTCACATCTTTCCCTTATCTCTGAGATCAAATAACTCAATGCATTAACAAACTTTCCTGCGTTTCTTAAATTGCTAGATCAAGTTTAATAGATACACTGTGATCAGTTTCAGCTGATTAAAGGCATATAAAAGAAAACAATGCTTTTAAAGGAAGAGTAAGTGAATTACGAGAAAGACTTGATATTTGAACTCAAGAGCACGAAGAAAAAAAAACATAAACTATAGGTTTGTTGCTAAGCTAGTATGAAAGGTAATGTTAGCTGGCATAGCATTTACATTGTACATCCAACCAAGTTAATCCATGGTGCTAACAAACTTGTGTTTTCAGATCTTTGTGGCTACAAGACCCTTCAAATGTTTACGGACAAATACCATGATTTTAAGCAAACAACGAGACCGTAACAGTTGCTGCTGCTATGCTAGAACGCAGAGACGACATGACACTTTCCCAGAGCCAGCACCACAGCCACAGGCAGTGATACTCACATCCCTCCTGCTACTCTAGCTAACATCGCACCAACACCACATCTTGGAGAACTAGAAAGTAAGAGGAATGTCCATGGGCAAGTAATTTGATGTTATGGGATAAAACAAATGTAACACTGTTACCTGCTAACTAACTAACCAGACAGGATTTGATATCACAAACATTAGTAAACAGAACAAAACAACACTGACCTACTTGCTCGTGTGATATTGCATATGCACATTGTACCAAATGTTACCCCCCTCCACATCCATCTTAGTGCCTTTCAGCTCTTGGTTGGAAGCCTCACCGATGTTAATGCATCTCTTCGCCATCGCCTAATCACTTCTTTTCCAGTGTTGTTCCTCAACACCTGGGTCTCTGGCTGTTTCTCGGCCACCTCTCCTGTCTTGACAATGCAATTATGTCGTGGAGTATCTATCCCTCTTTCTCCTGTCCTGTGCTCATTGGTTAGGGGATTGGAAAGGATCGGATTAGAATGGCTGACTATACTTTTTAGAATATATACTCTTTCGGTAGTGTTGGGTGCCTGCAGCTGACAGGTTACACAGTCACACTGATAGTTTCAAGGTACTCCACTAATTGTATTTGGTGGCACCAAGAAATGTGGCAATGTGTCAACAGAGGCAGGGAAGAAGACTGATAGCAAGCAGATATGGATGTTAACAATGCAGTATTTAAGTTTTTGTATAAACTGGCTCTGAAGTTTTTTTTATGGGGAAATAAAGCAGCAAAAAAAATGGCAAGTGTAAAATACCTCATTGTAGATCTAAATCTGGACAGCCAGCTCTCTCCATAATGGACTGTCACCTCAGGAACACATTACCAACTGAAATCCAATTAATTACTGATATGAAATCCCTTAACAACAATGGTTTGGAGCTGGCTAAAAGCCAACTAGAGCCATAGAATTTTTTTTTAAATTACTGTTGTATACTATTGTATGTCATTGTATTTTCATATTCATAGTGCATTGTGGTTTTATGACAGTGAAAGTTGTATTTTTTAATTATGATGTGGATCTAAAAGCCCAACTAAGGGCAAGATTGAAATGAGCAATAGCTATGACTGCATCATCCCTATCAAATAAAAAAATTCAAATTCAAATTAAATGCATTCATCATGTTAGTTAGACCTCAAGGATTTAATCATAACATTTTCTCCACAGGGCTCCTTTGAAATTTGTTTTCTAAAAAGAAACTTGAAAATTGAAATTTGATCACTTTTTTTTATATCATTATGATGACTTATCAAAAGACGTTTAAATATAAAGCTTTTGCCCATAATATGAGTGAATTTGGCTAAATTGTACAGAGTCCTGTGCAAGAAAGGGTTGGGTAGAGATAGAGAATGGCAAGTGCACATGGATGCGCTGCTTATTATCAAATACATTATAAATTCATTATAATAAATACATTATAATTGTGATCATGAGGTTAAAGCTGCACTAATCAACTTTTTAGTAGGAGAAGGGTAGGAACCTGTGGGGAACATACAGCAGTAAGAAAATTGTCAGTCCTTTTTGTTTGTTCAGGGAAACTGTATCCTGAGCCTTACTGATGAGTTAGCACAAGTACTGAGCCCTGCCATACTAAGAAGCCTCAGCAGTTGTCAAGTTACATTATACATTGGTCTGTTCTGTTCTGAGATTTTATGCTACTTGAAGTTTGTTGTATTGCTGCAGTCTTTTCCATTTTCTCAGTAAAATATTCTTGTAGATGATGAATTCTTCCAGAAGACTAACATTTTCTGCTTGAGTGAAAGGAACTGAGTATTCTCATGTTCTTTTGTTTGAAAAACAGCCTCAATTTATCCAAAATTCATGACAAATAAGTCCTACCTCAGATAGTTTGCAACTAGATGGTGTTGAATACCATGATTTTTGTCACCTAGTGCCTCCCTGCCCCCCCAAAAAATCAGAAAAACAATTAATGTAGCTTTAAAATAGAAATCTCAAAAATACCGGTGCTATGAGGAGACATGCACAGCCTCAAAAACAAGATCTTTTTTATACTAACTAAATTTCTTGTCTTATCACAATGTTTAGCTCAAGATGAATGAAAGTTGTGCAATAGAAAACCAGCCAGCCCCTGAGTTGTATTGTCCTTTCTATCCAGGTGGAATTTTCAGTTTATGTCCTGATTTTCAAGCTATATGAGGAGGACGAGGCCAAACTTCAGGACCCAACCATTCCCCACGCACCCTCCCTGGGTGACACCTAGACACCCTGCATATGGATGGTGAGCTGCAGACACAGAATCCCCTTTCAGCTGGGACACAGGGACTCTGGATTTAACATTAATATATGACTGTTTTCCTAAAATAAATGATTCCCAGACAATGAGTAACTGCCTGTGTTAAAAATACCTGTTAAGAAATAGCAAATAAGGGTAAATGACGTTATGTGAATTTAAAGTCACTGGGTTGATATGGATGTTATTAGTAATTAGTGTTGGTTCACAGCACTGCAACATGTACCATACCTGGATTATAATAAACTGATCACGTTTCTCCAGGTTTCACAGTCCGATCTCATTTTGATTTTAGATGAGTGAATTGTTAGATTATGTTTTTGACATGAAGATGGTGTTAATAAAAAGCTTCTCTATCCTTCCTGTCTGTGCTGTAGTTTCTTACATGCATTAGCCTCATCCCTCACAACTTTGAATCCTATCATCTGTACACAGGGGTCCATGTCGACCAGATCTAATCCACTGCTCTCCTCATCTAATGCCTCAGGCAGTTGGCAACCTGCAGGTACAGTGTTCACACTGTGAGCAACACAGTCAGCTATTCAGCATTTGACTTAGAAATTCAGACAATGTGCAGATGGTCAACAAGCTTAGCACCTGACGGAAATTTTTAAGGTCACCAGTCAAATCAGACTTGTGTTTGAGTGTTGGCGATTTGATTTTATGAGCAGAGGTGAAGGGTTCAAAATGGTGGAGAATCTGATTTCAGCTTTTCTCAATTGTCCACAATCCAAACAAAACAATTTGAGGAGCAAAAGAATCGAAAGATGCTCCTCAGACATACAACTCTAAAGAGTAAAAAGAAAGAAAGTCAGTGTTTGCTTAAGCCAACAGAAGCTGGCTGCCACGGATAACACTTTTTGTAATCATGAAATAAAATAAAATTCAAGCCATAAAATAGGAAAAAATGAACCATTATCTGATGTAAATTTAAAACATGTGACATCAACTGATCTAGTGCTTTGGGTTTTTTCACATTCTTTGAGGGAGGTGATAAAATAATTATTACAATATTGGCTTGTAAAACATACAAAATCATATATTTACTTTTCAAATCACAATTTCCATGAAACCTATTCATGAATTAAGTAAGAAATTTAATCCACACCTTCCTCTTTATCACTTTAAATCTCTGCTGTATTACCCTGAAGACAGGACCCCCCTGAGAGGATGACTGGTGTTACATAAGAATCAGAGTCAGAATAAACTTTTCTGATCTATGCAGGGAATTTTTTAATTACAGTTGCTCATTAAGCAGTCAGGATAGGGGAAGTAAATAAGTGTTAAGTAAAAACCACTATAAAATAGTAGTAATAATAAATACACTGCACACGAATAATTGTGCAGAGAGTAATGTGCCCAGTGTCACTTGATTGAATACCTGGGAGAACTTGAAGAAGCACTGAGAATCAGTGTCTGGGCCCCAGAAATGTCCCTGTTTGACCAGGGTTGCACCATCAGTTGTAAATAAAAGCAGCAAGCCCCCCACCCCTTTTCTCTTCACTCTCAGATGGATTTGTGTCCACTGACTTCCTAACAGACATCTTCAACACCTCCTGGTGCCAGGCTGTTGTCCCAGAGTGCTTCAAGGCCACCATATCCAGGCTGGTGCTGAGGGAGACCAGCACCTGTCAGTCCTGAGCCTAAGCCCAATCCCTACTCTAACCTGAACCCTTATTGTACGTTCAGGTAAAAGGATATAACCCTCACACTCTGGTTACCACCATCCTGGTCTTCTTTCATACCATTCCCCCTAATCCCCCCCCCCTCTAGATTTTACCCCTTACCCCTTTTAATAGATTGTTAGTTAGAATTTTGAAAACACTATATTAAAGAGGACTAACACTATACTGCACTGTCTACTTTGGCAGCATGCGGTCCAAGGAGAATGTGATTTTGTCTCTGCTGACAAAATTATATGGTCCTGATGGCAGTAAAGCTCCACTTGACATGATTTAAAACACCACTCTCACAGATGTCCCTCCAATTCCTCACAAGGGCCACTAGCTTGTCCATCTTATTGTCCAGTGATCTCAAGTGGCCCGTGATTCTAGAAGGGAGGCAGAGCTTAAATCTCCTCTCCTCCATCAGTCCCTGTTGTCTGGAAACAGCTCTCCCTCATTCTTTGTTCCATCCTCTGGATCCTCTGTGTGTCCTCCTCTGCTTCCTAAGGGGATGTCCATCGTTCTGGTCACCATGCCAGTCGATTTCAGCACAGTCAAGAAGACCCTGGTGTAAACAATGGGACCATAGAGTTGTTGTGCAGTGGTGGTGCAACTGAATGAAAACACACAACAATACAAATACACTCCCTATAAAGTAACTCTGTGATGAAAAAAACAGACCAGATTTCTTTTTCCCTACCAGCATATTTAGAGAGGGGGGAACTGAATAAGCTAGTGCAAATTTTAAAAGTATGAAAAAGGAGAAAGCAATTAACTTCAAGAGAAAACAAACATCATCATTATATCATATGTGACAGCTGTTGGGAAAACTACGTCAGTGAAACAGCAAGGACCTAGAAGCAGAGACAGAATGAACAGAACAGACACTAGATCACAGCGTCCACTGGGAAGAGGTCTCTGGCCATTAACAGTGGACATCTCAAGAGACTGTGCTTGAACAAATATGGGGATTCCCATCCCATGCTCCTCCCCATATTAGACCACCTGTTATCAAGGGACAGAAGTCCTATACTTAGGTCACTTGATGCCAACTAAGCTTGCTCCATTTGCTACATGAAGATTGAGATGCAATAGAAAAAGGTAATAAGTGGACCTTAAATTGATTATTTGACGTTTAGAAGCTTTAGCTGTATGTTTACACTCAGTCCTTCTCTCAAAAGCTCACTGTGTGTATTCTTTAAGTGCCATTGTAACAGCAGTAGGATCGTTATTATCTTTTGTAATGTGGCAAATTTTCAAGTGAAATAGAATATGAAGGCAGGGAAGAGTTATGCTGGGAATTTAAATTAAATTCTTCAAATGGGTCACTCATAAGTGGGAATGGCAGAGTGCTTCAGTAGTCGAATGGCTAAAGGCACATGCCGCATACCACATTGTTATAACCAATTGCTGGAAAAGGAGCAGCAGTAATTTGGTGAATACATTTTTCTGAGTATAATAAACCCCAAGAAATGACCAAGAGCCAAATGATTAATTCACTTCATCCCATTTATGTGTGTGGGGACTGAACGGGAAGTCAGCTGGCTCAAGTGGAGGAGGACAGTCAACACAGTGAGCATGCCCTACTGGCCCAGAAACACAGAAAGATAAGGGAGCCCGGGGAAACGTGGTGGACACTTTTTAATGTGTGCACAAAATGAGGGGCTATCTTTGAACGCAGTGTCCAGTTCTCCCTAGTATACATCCATACATACCCCCTCTGCCCACTTGATTCCTTTTTGCTTTTTGATTCCTTCTTCTACCTTGTTATGGAAATGAATACAAAGGTACCATACCTCTGACCCATGATGCTGCCCTGCTAGCTTTTATGACCAAGGAGTGGGTACTGTTAGTAGCACTTAATTAGTTAGATATATGTATGAGCCCCCGTGTTCCGGATCAGTCATCAAAAATAGTGATTTACTGGAAGGGAAACGAAGGGGATTTTAATCGAAAAACACTTGAATCATTTTCTGACATTGTTTTGGCATACACCATTAACACAGGGACGCACGATTGAACCAGAAATTGTCCTTTTTGTCACTTCATTGTCAAAAAACATTTGCTGGCTTTTTTTCCATATATTAAAACCTGTTTTCAAAGCAATACAAGTTCTGGAAATCTAGTTAGTGCTAACATGAGAACGGAGGCCAAACCACTCTGCTCCCACACCTCCTTCTCTCTGCTTCGTTATGTTCCACCCAGCCTCCTCCTCCTCGCCGTCTCAGCTTATGCAGGAATGAGGAGCTCGCTAGCTTCTAGCACCTAATACTAGCCTGAAGCCCCAGTGGGAAGGACTGATTGACTAGAAGCAGTTTTACACTGAGTTGGCTATGAGCTACCAACCCTGAGAAGGTTGAGGTTCACCCAGAAAAGTTAGAAGGGAATGTCTCTGCACTGCTGTCAGGCTGTTTAATGAGTCTAGGTAACTAGATTTAACGTTCACATGACCTGTTTTTCTTCCCCAACTCTTGCAAGCACAATGCTACGTGCACCAACTGTTGGTTCAGTTGAATAGTGTGAAACTGGGGGATATTCATATGCTGTAGTGCTTCATTCTGTGTTTATTAGTCAGACAGGGGCAATCTTTTAGCTATATGGGCTATTTTCACTGACAAGCCTAGTTAGCACCCAATGAGATGTTTCAGCTGCTATGTTTTCTACATGGCATAAAAAATATATATAAATATAAAATATAAATAAAATATAAAATATTTTTAGAAAGTACACTAAAGTATTTTAATATATCGTCCTGAAATTTTAAATTGACTTCCACTTTTGATGTTTTAAAGTCAACTGTAATCTGTGTTTACTTTTAATACGCTACACAAAAAAAATCTTTGTATTTATTCCTCCTATTATGATTTTGTACAAATGACTATGCAAAAAAAAAAAAAACACATTAAAAAATGGTGTCATTTAAAATATTTACAGTAGTGCTTGCTAGGTAACTGTAACCTCTAAGCTAACTGTGAGCTTTTCTTACAAAAATGCTTTGATTAAAATCAATTAATACATTTCTTTTTTTAGTTGTCAAAATCTAAGTTCCATCTTTGCCCTCTCATCTTTAGCTTTTTTAAGTTTATGAAAACGACTTGCATCCATTGTTAAGCAGTTTACAGCAGAGCTTCCGGCCGCTGATCACAGATGTGCCTGAAGCCTGCGGTCCTGCCCGGCGACTCACAGCACAATGACTCAAAGATCGAGTGGATCACAGTGTAAAGATGGACTCAGAACCCCAATGAGCCGCTCTTTTATCGGTAGCTTCCTTATTTAGCAGTCACCTTCTTTACCTCTTCTCAGCCTTTGATCACCACGGTGATGAGGCAACACAGCAGATCTGCTGCTGGCTGATATCCATCCATGTCGGAGCGTGGGGGATCATACCCATCTTCAATTACATCCCATAAATGTCAGGCTGCCTCTTCACTCTCTGGCTTGGTTAGTGGTAGGCCTCACGGGGCCATCCGCTCAGACGTGACAGGAATCAGCCCTCTGCCATTTCCATACGCAAGTGTGAGCATTCATTAAGTATGTTTCTTATCGAGAAGTGAGACGATGAGCCAGCAGCAGACGGCCCGCTAAGGCAGAGCATGATAGAGCAATTAAAATGATAGTCAATTAGGCCACGCTGCTAATTGACTCATGATTAAAGCCAGAGATGATTAATAAAGTGAAGGCAGCTCTCCTCTTCTCGGCCTTGATGGTGGAGGAGGTGTGACAGAGACTTAGTATTTGCCGAAGCATAGGCATAAACACAGGAACAGCTGAGCCCTTGTTACAAGCTATATGCTGGATAGTTCGGTGTTTGAATGCCACTATGAACCAGCTTTTTCTATTTGTTTTTCATCACTTCTCCATCCCTAGGTTCAGAGTATTAACTTTGCAATTAAAGGTGAAATAGGCAAGATTTTACTGTCCCACAGCACAGAATGACCATAATATTCAACAAAGTTGAATAAAGTTGAATAATTATTGAATAATAATTATTAAGTTGAATATTATGTTCAAAAAGTTTGATATATATTTGCTGCTAATAAAAGGTATTTTGGTCAGATGCTGAGAAGTCTGGCTTAAAAACTGGTGTTGAAGTCCCTACCATAGAGTTTATTGACCCATTAATCATGAAATGAGACTTTAAAGAGTCAGTGCACCCGAATATCAAAAGAGGAAGAGGGGAAAAAACACAATTCTCACTTACTTATTAGTATCTATCCATGCAGATTTTTTTTCTAGGTTTTGAAATCCTGCATGTGTCTTGACATACCTGCCTCTGAGCCAACACAATGGAGGTAAGTGGAATCTCATCAGCGGTGCTCACAGTATTGCAAAATTACATCTTAAATTCAATTTCTTTCTGAAAATAGTGTCCGAGGTAGGTATATAAAGAAAGGAAACATTAAAATACATTTTTATGTGTCAAATTTCTTAGAATGGCAAAATTTTGCTCTTATTCTTGATATTCAAATGTAATTGTTAAAGAAATTACTAATTAAACTATTTCTAAATATTAAAGTTTTCAGTTGAAAAAAATTTGACTGGATGCCTTATCCACACTATTTGGAACTGCTTCCTACTCTGTGTATTGGAGAGACATGTCCAAAATTCTCTCAGAGGTAATTAATAGGCTACTGCCTTTGCATCTCTGATTGCTGGATTAGTAATTATTTCTTAAATTAGAGGATGAGACATCACCTACCAATACTCACTGGATCAGAGCTCTAATGCAGCTTTAGCAGTCAGAGAAAGTTGCCCTCACTCTGAGGGTGTCTACTGACAAGCTTCAAAAGGCCTGTTAGCTATTAATCATCCATGCTGAGAGTTGCAAATTTGATATAACATTTTGAGTATGATGCTGTATGTACATGAATATTGCTGAATTATTCTTGAAATTTACAGTGTGTTAGTCAAAAGCAGTCAGTCACGGTAAAAGGTGTGATGGGTTGTGACAACATGACTATTTTTTTTCATCATTTTTTTTCTCAGTTAGTTTTCTATCATCAGTATCAAAGTTTTTTTTTTTTTCCTTATTCAGACTTTCTTTTTGTTTACTTATTTTGCATTTATTTGTTTGCTTATTTAATTACTGATTTATTTATTGTTTTCTTCTCCATTTTTATTGGGTATGAGAGTGAATGGTGATAGGGTCTGCTGTTGTTAATAGTTTTGAGATATTCATTGTTTTATCCCTCATTCTTATTGGACTGATTAATTACATCATTTTTTTACCTGTTTTTCTGTTTTTATATTGAAAAAAATCAGAAATAAACAAACTTTTTTTTGTCACAGATTAACATAAATTCATAAAGTTACACCTCTAGTTCTCTGAATCATTATTCAGTCAAAACCTAATATTCAATTCAATTCAATTCCATTCAATTCAACTTTATTTATATAGCACCATATCCTAACAGACGTTATCTCAGGGCACATTTCATATAGAGCAGGTCTAGATCAGACTCATGGGTACTAATAGCTATATATACTATAGTTATACTAACAGGGCTAATAATATTACTAATAGTACTAAATGAAACGGTAACAGTAATGATCATAATAATTACAGCAGTGGGCGATATGCAAACATCATTACACATATTGCTTTAATGAGTGTAATTTAATCTTCGCAGTGGCAGCGGTGTCTCATGTCTGTTGAGGATATACTCAAGGTAAATGAATAACATTGACTAGACAGGTGAGTTTCATTCAGGAGGCAACACAGACAGGTTGTTAAAATATGAAATAAAAGGTTGCTATTTTTAGTGAAATCATAATTACGTCCCATAAGTGCATATTTGATTTTTTCAAGGCTCAAGAAAAACATCACAACCTTTAACTAGGCATGCCAGGGGGGTTGCGAGAGGAGATTTCCAGGCAAGAAAACTTCTGACGTGCCAAAAGAGAGATAAAGGGGATAATAGCCTTTTCTTTTGTGTTATATAAGATAGATTTGGCTGGCACTCCAAAAATTTCCAGAAGAGGGCATGATTGAAGTACATTCTTTATACAACTTTAAATTGCATCGGACAAAGTCTGGCATGAGATGTAGTTGGTTAAATAAATCTCCAATTCACTTTCCTATTTGGTTGTAATTACAGAAAACTTATCAATGGCAGTCAAAATCTGATGGGTTGGTTGTGTTTTTCCCATAATACCTTACATATGAGGGTAAGAGTTTGAAGGGAACTGTTTTTGTACAAAGTGACGGATCTCAAAGTATGTGAAGAGATTTGAACATGGCAGATCATATTTCTCATATAGTGTCAAAGCTGGAAAAGTGGCCACCATCATAGAGGTCTCTGAAACATTTCAGCACCCATCCTCTCTGCCATGAAAATGTCGCATCCACTATAGAAGGTGGGAATAAGTGATTATTACTAATAGGACCTAGAGAGGAAGCTGTAAAACATTTAGAGTGATGGCCAAATCAAATCCAAATCCTGAGAGTAGCAAGAACAGTTGGGTTAGAAGAATGGCAGGCTATGCTCTTACTGGAAGAGATGAATATACCAGGGCAGGAAAAGAAGATAAATGCCCTGACTGAGCATTTAAAAATTACCGGTCTCTCTCAGGAGCATTAAGTCAGAATGATATTTTTTGAATGTCAGCTGCTCAGTAATAATTAATAGATTTATGAAGGGCCAAGTCACCCAAATCCTGACAGTACTGGACAGAGACTTTGCTCATTCTCTGGGATGTACTTGCCCAAAAGTGGTTCGAGATAGTTTTATCAATAGAATGAAGAAAAACATTGATTTTAAAAGTGGTTGGTAAGCATCAGAACATATACATGAGTTTGGGGATTATATTCATTTTTGTCAGCTGTACCCTGATAGGGGTAGGCTGCTCCATTGAAGAAGCTAATTTTTCATATCAGATTAAATTTGGCTGCATTGAGAGAGGAAAGACCATGAGTTATATTGACACCAAAGCACCAGAAAGCTGTGCCGGCGAAAAATTACTAAAATCTGCTTAAAGAAGGGTCTTTGTCCTTTTTGCACAAAAGAGTAATGGTTGCTAATGAAAGAGTAGGATGGTGGGTCCCCTTTGTCAGTGACCCCCTGAAACAATCCTGAGAGAATTGGAGAAAGCTCTAAAGCTTTGAGTTTCCAATAGAAGGGAGTCGCAGACTGTATTAGATGTATTAGTTTCAGTAAAGATATCTATAGATTTTGATGTTAATGTTCAAAAGCTTGCAATAAATACACCAAATACTAACCACTGCTTACTAGAAATTCACGGAAATCTGAATCAACACTATTAACAAAAAAAGTTTTTTTCATCCAACCCTAATTTCTAGGAGTATCAACTGATACAAAATCAACTGGATAAAGTTAAAGACAAGCTACAAACTCCAAGGCCAATATAGGCATTAATCAGGTCTATGTGAATGAGCTACAGTATGAGTGCATACTTAGCCTACTGGTACAGTAAGCCAAGATCAGTCTCATGTTTGTTTAGGCTGTTAGGTAATTTTATAAATAATGTTCCTTGTTGGTGACAAAAATTGTGTGTCTTGTCCACATTGCTGAAGAAATGATTCACCCCTTATAGTTTACCTTTAAAACAGCAGGAAAGATCATGTGAAACTTCACTCCTATCTGGTAGAGAAGGGCCTTCACAGGTTAAAAGTGACTTTGTTGTTGTTGACAGTGCCACTGTGGTCTGGGTAGAAAACTATCACTACCCCATCATAAACATGGTTCGGAGTTGGGCCCAGAGTTTGGTGTGCTAAGGCAGTGCGCGTGGTTCAAAGTTGGCGGGTTCGGGAATAAATAGCTTGCCAAGACCTTGGAATAAAATCAGACATGAATTTCACCAGATCTATCCTCTCCACCTCTTCCCCTAAATGAATCCATCTTAAGCTGCAACATTAAAAAAAACTTGGGGATGTACTAAATCAAATTAAACTTGTTTTTTTCGCTCATATCCTTTTAACTAATTGAAGATTTTATAAATTATATCAAAAACTTTGACAAATAAATTCCCAAACTATCTGCAAGGCTAGATACCACAGACGTAAATGTGAAAATGTTTTTATAATCTGGGTGAACCCACCATTTGAGAGAAAGGTGAGGTGGTTGGTTGTGTTTGGTAAAATGAAAAGCAGCCTGTGATCCAGTTACAGAAGTTCCATCATCAGTCTCCTGGTTCACAGCACGACTCCTGGAGTGTGTTCAGAAAAAAAAGAAAAAAACATTTAAAATGTTTTTTCACCTTGAGCAAAATTTTTAATTTCATGTAATACAGAGAAACACTTTGCAACAGGCTTGCAATAGATCTGTTTACTTCTATCAGTCGAATGAGTCAGAGGTGAACGGCGTTGCTAACAGACACCAACGCACCTCTGATGGAGTATTTTGCACCGTTAATTACACCTTCACTGTCACTGTTGTGATAAGTGCCCAAAGAGGACACACACAGCTGAATCCATTCGCTGGTGCAGGGGTGACTGGAACCATCGCTTTGCAACAGGGTGTTTGGTTTATCGCCTTGTCAAATTAAGGCATTTTGCTGTGCTTTGGCAGCACTGAAAGGGACACAGGATGACTCTTTCACCAGTTAAAGGCATGAAACCTGGTTCTTGCACTTTCAAAATAAACCTGAATCTTTATACCTTGTCCAAGATTATCACATGTCTCTCAATTTCCCCTTTGTCTGTTGCCTGCTGATAACTTCTGTTATTTCATATATTGTTAAAAGTAGTATCCAGACATTTTTGCACATTATTGTCAACATTTCTACCTTTTTTTTAAATTTGTAGTGTCATTCTCTTTTCAGTTTGGTGCTGGTGTTGCTCTGAGCTGTCCCTCAATTATATCCATTGTTCATTGGTTGACACTATGTCTGTAATGCCACAATCAAGGATTAAAGGAATAGTTCAACATTTTTGGACATGCACTTATTTACTTTTGAGTTAAATTAGAGGATTGATATCACTTTTATGACTGTGCACCAAGAGTACTCAAATTAGCATCAAACTCCTATAACACTGTATAACATTCATAATGCACAGTTAAAAAAAGGCTCACACTGATGCATAGCATTAGTTCAGACAGAGCACTGAAGTCACACTTGCGTAACATTGCTGATTGTCCCTTTCAGTTTGCAGTATGCCTCCTTGCTGTTATGCTAATGCCACACTCATTCCAACACAGTTTGGTGCTGCAGCTGCCTCCATGACCCCAAACCACTGCCTTTTTTTGGTATTTCGTGATGTTGATTTACTTATGTTCATGCTCAGTTATGGGGATTAGTTCTCAGCAGAACCAAAGTCACTGGATTCATTCAGAGCTCTCTCAAACAGCAGAGCTGTTCTGTCAAATCTAACTCTAGGGCCATTTTCTATAAATGGTCACTTCACTGGAGTGTCTATGACTGAACCAGAGAAACTTTCTTTTTTATTCTACATGTTCTTCTTCCTTGTCAGAACCTGGCATAGTTTAGCCAGAGATTTTGATGCTAGTAGCAGCTGATGTAACCTGGAGCCTGTAGGCTGCAGCAGAGATGCTCACTTCACTCTAACGCCACAGAGTTTTTAACTCTTCAACCTGTAGGCTTCAGACCAAGCTAATGCTGATGCAGGTGACATCACTTGACGACAATTATCATACCTCACACAGAGACCAAAACCTATGCTTACCAGCTGTGTCTGGATACCCTTGCTATAGCAAAAGACACTGTGCTTAACTACCAAGCAGATGGATACAGAATTGTAAGTGAAGAAATAGTTCCATCATGTAACTCTCCCTTAAAAAGACAAATTGTCTTTTGCACAATTCTGTTATAAAATAAAACAAACTAGAGATTATCCCTGCTTTCTGTCTTTATGCTAAACTAGGGTAACCACATTCTGATTCTACCTCTGCACTCAATCAATCTCAATCTCATCTTCCCAGACAGAGGGCATGAGGGTAGGCGGGGGGCATAAATGAAGAATGCCTTCCCCTCCCTCAATATCCGTGGTTGAAGTGCCCTCGTCAAAGGCACGTAACTCCCCAACTCCTATATAACTCCTATAGATCGGTTAAATGCAGAGATCAAATTTCCTGTGTGTGTAACAAACCCATTTGGACAAAAAATGATTCCTCCCCTGCTGCTGCCAGATGATATTCATTTAATTTATATAACTTAATCCCTACTGGAAGGTATGAAAAAACACAAGAAGAGTGAAGTTATTAACAGATTTATTTTAAACACAACCATTTATTTGATGTTTGAAAGCTGGACACAGTATGCAGTAAGTTATTCCACTGACACAAGTCAATGGAATAATTAAGAGTTGAAGGACGTTGAAAATATTATGTGATGCTATTCAATCTTTGAAGGTTCGTCTACATGGTAATAGCATTATGCTAAGCCAGGAGCCCCAGACGTTTCCTGTTTTGGAGCCCTCTGGGATCCGTTAGCCAGGTCGACCAACACCTGGACGGTCTGAGCTAGCCGACTCATCCCCTCGTCCTCCATGATGAGCTGAGGGGAGCACAAGGAATCCTGGAAAGAGAAAGAGAGAGGAGGAGGCAGATGCCTGTAATATAATTTTTCAAAAAAACAAATATTAGCTCTGTTACTGCCAATCTGCAGCTTAAGTAGTTATAATAATCTTAAACATTCTAAATTTTGCTGTCGTTTCTGTTGCGGAATTAGCCTCCCAGATATAGGCACTTTTTTGTTTTAATCAATGTGATCAGTGTGAGCTTTCCAGATGGTTTACTATAAAAATTTTTTACAGTCTCCCCCATAGTCTGTCTATAGGCCTTTGATCTGTTGCATTAGAAGCTTTGGAACTGACTCAGACATCCTCTCCAGTATAGACAAAATTAATTTCAAATCCAGCTTCAGCCAACAGAAGCACTTAAAAAATGTGTTTTTTCATGAGTGAGAACTCTGTTCTGTCAGTGTATTCATCTTCATAACCTTTAAAAAGGCCATTTTATTCTTTTATATACTTTCACAGACATAACGTTACATGGTGTTGTCAAGTTTGGTTTTACTATTATGGTATGTTTACTATATATGGTTTTTGATATGTTGCAATACTATTATGAACATCTTTTGCACAAATATGTAAGTAAGAGAAACTGTATTGCTGCTGGCTAAGTTACAAATGCATTGCATGTATAAATTGGTTTAGTAAGAAAATCAGTTTAATTATATGCATCAGTTAGTTTGAAGTAATTTGATGAAATAACGCTTAAGTCAAGAGGTGTTTTTTTTTTTTGATCAGTTGTTTCACTTGTGTCCAGTACTTATTCTAAACCTAGGTTACCCACGTCCCCACTCAGTCCCCGTACTTAAAGCGAGTCTGCAACTTTTGCTGAACAGCCTCTATTACAGGGTCATAGTGAAAAGTAGCAAAACAGTAGGACAGTTAGAAAGGAGTCATAAAGTTTGCTAATATTGTAGTAATGTGCTACTGATCATGCCAGACCAAGTACGACCGTTGCAACAAAACCTCTGGTCAAGGTTTATTTAATTGCTTGTGAATTTGACTGTGCTATTTCTTCTCTCAGAAGTTACACACTCTCTTTAAATGCTCAGACAAAGAGAGTTGTATCAGTCTCCTTGCTTTGAAAGACAGAAAATAAGTAGATTTCCCCTTAAGTTTAACTAGTCCTTCAGTCCTGGCACATGCAGGATTCAACTGATTTACTGAATGACGTGTCCCTGTTTTGCTCAGGAGTCTCAAGCAATGAGATGAGTGATCATGTACAGTAAATGTAATTAAGTAATTAAATACCTCCGTATTTTCAAGAGCAAGAGGGGAACTCCAGGATGGCGCCATAGAAGCAATACTGTGTATTTCAAGTATCTTTAAAACCAATATACGTAGTATCTGAACGTTCTGTACTGTGGCACATGGTTGAATCAAGAACGATGCTATGGCAGAGTGATGAATCCCACTACCCTCAGATTCACAGCAACTTAATGCCATGAATTTAATTTGACAGAAGCGATAATTACATAAATTGTACATATAACTGCTTTTAGACATATTAAATAAATGACTGATTATATTATATTCATCTTTCTAATCTCCTGGGTTCCTATCTGGATATAAGTGACTCCACGTAGCCTCTCAATGTCAAGGATCAGAGGCCCCAGATTTAATTGTCACATTGAGTACTTATGATTAGTAATAAAGCAAGCTACAATTTGTCTGGGAAATTTAATGACAGTATTCTTGATGTTTTAATATAAAGGGCAGCTAGGTGGTGAAAGAGTTAACACATTTATAAAGACAGGCTCAATGACATTTTGTAGCAAAGCATATAATTTCAGTCTCATATACAGCGGATATCAGAAACATCCACACACCCTGTCAAATGTTTGGCTGTTTATTGCCTCTAGGCCTGAAATGAAAAGCTATTAAATCAGATTTACTTCTACTTTCCTTTGTAACAAACAGCCAGACAGATCAAAATAAAAACAACCACATACTCACTCATGTTATAAAATAGAAAAGTTGTGTTTTTTAATGGAAATCCTCAACTCTCCCTGGGCCTGTTCTTCAAAAATAGTTGAACTAATCCATGCTAAAATGATCTAGTTTATTCTCTTCCTGGCCCCCACAGTCTAAGCTATGACTCCAGTTTTTACCCCTTGTGTTTCAAATGCCCCCCGTTTTCTGTTTCATTAGCCAGCACACCTACAGTCTATCAACTCATCAAGCCTGCAGCATACATTCCCCGGTCCTATACAGCTCCTCACCAGATCATTGTATTCTCCGTTCTGGTACATTACACTCCTTCTCACTCCAACTCCTTCTCATCACCTGCTACCTCCCCCATACCTCTTCCTGCTCAATCTCTGCTTTTGTTTTTTCTGAACTCAGAGTTTTGTGTTCAGCATTTCTTTTGTTATATGTTACACATCCAGCTGACCTTGTTCTTTAAACAAAGTGAGTTGATTTGTTAAACTTGGATCCAGTTAACATCAGTATCTGTGCACTATAATTGTGATATAACATGGTGCAGAGTAGTTAAATTAAAGTTGATTAACAACTTTAAACATATTCTGACTAAGAATAGAGTCAAAAATCTATATTTAAATGATTTAGATTTAACTGGGTGATAGATTTTCAGAAAATAGAGTTGAGTATTTTTTCTTAAGTAATTTAGCAATGAAATTTGAAAAAGTTGTCTAAGAGTAATTTAATATAACCAAGATGAATTAAAATACACAAACGCATCAGCCATGCCATCAAATTGTCTGATAATAGCTTATTGCAGATAAACTGCATCAATGCATTTATTGGCCAATGTAAACAAGAAATTGCAAAGCATATGCAGAAGTTATGTTGTAGGTAATGTAGACACTGTGTCACCATCACATAGTCTGTATACCAGAGAGCACTAAGTGTGATTCCATCCACCATTTTTTATTCACACTATCATTATGTGTATAAAAATCCTAAGTGGAAAAAAAATTAAAATAGTATAAAAAGTATAAAAATTGAAATCTCTTTAAACATCAATATCAATAAATACGAAATGCAGCAAAGTACAACAGAAATACAAGTTGAATCATGACAGACTACATGAAGCATGACTGAAATGTCCACTGAAGCTTCTGCTCCAGTAAAGAGAGCGATGAGGAGACTGGAGCCTTCCTCCCTTTATCACATGATATAAACAAAAATGTCAGATTTCCATCATGTTTCCATCCTGGTTTTTGTTCATTTGAGGTTGGACTGGTTCCCTTTAACTACATAATTTTGTTCTAATCTTAAGCAGTTTTTTTTTAATTGCCTCAGTATGCAAAATTGGCACCACCCACTAAATCTCAAAGCACCAACCCCTAATTCACATGACAGTATATGGTGTAAATGTGCTTGAATTTGAATTTTCTATGGTTTCTTTTGGTTAAAATGCCATGGCTTTTAGATATAAACCTGACTTTGGATGAGTTTATCTTTCTAAATGTCCCACTCAGCACATATCTTGATCTCAATTCTCTGATAAATTAGTACAAGAGAACATGTGTTATTAGCAACGTGTATCCAATGTTGGTCTATAGTATACACTTTATACTTGTTCTTTATACCTGTGAATCACACAGCACCTCGCCTCACTGTTTTATGTATCTATATCTTAATCGAATTAGCAAACAAATATTAATTTAGCTGCTATATTAACTTTGTTAACAAAACAATTGAAACACTATCATTGTGAGGTTGCAGTGTGCTTTGCTGTCAGCCATAGTATCTAATGTGATATTACCACAGTCAGAAGTTTTCATATTCTACACATAGTGGATTTAGGAAGTCCTCAGGTGGTGGGAATACTTTGTGAGCTAAGCTGACAAAGCTGGAATTTATTAAATTATAGTAATGAATAGAGCTTATCATCATTTCTCCATCTGCTCCCTGCATTTGACTGTTGTTAATCTCTCATTGCTTTCACCCCATTGGTTTCTTTTTTCGATGCCTCTCCTTGATCAACTACTTGTTAACCGATGTGTCTACTTTTTTTTTCTTTTTCCCTTTAAAAACATGATGTAACAACCCCCAAACCACTTCCTCTAACAGATGCAGAGCTCAGTTTTTCAAAAGAACACTAGAGACTTTTAACTGGTTCTTTCACTGACGTTATTCACAATTAACATTTTATCTTCGACACTTAGTAACTGGAGATATTAAACACCTTGAGCTCTAGAAATTAGAGATAGAAAACTCAAAAGTAGAAAACTTCCTTGAGTCCCAAAATCCCCAGGCTCACAGTGTGTCAGTTGGTTTTTGGTCATTTGTTTAATTGTGTATTTAGACGGAATTTGGTGCAAAATCAAATGAAGCAGGTCCTACATTATCACCTAATCATGTGGCTCTGCATCAAATTCTAATTTCAAAGTCCTGGTAAAGTGAGTGGTAGACCTTTAACTATTTAACTTTTTTTATAATCTAGTTTTATCCATAATAAATCAATTAATATCATGCTCACTTCCCCTTAAAGTGTAATCAGATGACCTCAAACAAAATGGACTAATAAATAAATAAATAAATCATGGGGCAAGAAGTATTATTTCAGAATAAAATAAATGTATTTATCTGTTTCAGGTTCTGGGGATGTAATGAAGCTACCATGTATATGTCTGCTGTGTGCTCTGTACTTAATGGGAACTTAGGGGTGACAGGGCATATCAGCGCTTATAAGATGTAATGAATAGTGGTGAGCACCCACGGGGTGAATATCCTGGGCAAGTAGAAACATTGTCCAGTGAAGACAATGAATATAGAAATAGGGGATTGGACAGGGTGTGAAAATACAGTTTTAAACCATGAGCTAAACTTTGGTCTGTTTCTATATTTAACTTCCTGGTGTCATCTGACTGCCCCCTGTAGGTTTTGAGCAGCACTTTGATACAGTCATGTGATTGGCTGTAGGTCATCATGTTGAACAAGCACACAATAACCTATTAATAAATTTGAATAAATCATTAACACACCCCATCCATCAACAACCACATTGTTAGCATTTAGCTTTGAGCTAAACATCAGCAACAAGCTCACAATGCTAACATGCTAATGTTAATTTGGTATAATGTTATAAGTAGTGTTATAAGGTACGCTACTGTAACTAGCACACAAAGTACAGCTGAGGCTGTTGGGAACATCATTCTCTTCTGCAGGTATTTGGGCATAAACCGGTCTAAGTGAAGTTTTGATCTGATGGCAGTGTGAGATGAAAAGTCAGGGGATGACCACAGTGATTACAGTTAATCTTCTGAAAGCCATTAAAGTGTGTAAAAGTTGATGGCGACATATATCACAGGATAAGTGGAAACGTGACCTGCTGGTGCCAGAGTCATTGCCAAACTGAAGGAACCGTCTCGGCACCTTGCATATCTGCACCCAATTTCTCGGCAGCTATTCAATATAGTTGCAAACTAACAGTCAACATCATAGTGGCATCAAAGGTCAGTAGGAATGTGTGTAGACCATGAATGTCATCCAATTTCATCCCTCAAGCGGCAGCGCTAGCATAGCTCACTGCAGTTACTCAGTGCAAGAGATAATGGGTCCCCCACTGGCAAAGTTTTGTCCAAGGGCCCCAAATAGTATAAATTGGCACACCTACACTGTGATGCCATATGACTTGGATTATGCATCGTCATAACTCAGATTTAGATGGTTTTCAGACTAAGAAATTTCAGAATTGAATGTAGATTTTTTTTCAAATCTTGCTGAATGATTGGTTGTTATGATGTTTTACTGGGGAGCTGCATCGACAGTGAAGCATTTATAGTTCCACTACAATCAACTAACACTGCTAACATCAAATCAGGTTTTAAATAGAATCTGGATTGATTTGTAGTTACTCCTACATGAATGATGTCTGCCATCCAAAGCTTTTTCATTTTACAGTCAGACAGATGGGCCCCATGGATTGTTGTCATGACCCCTGAAACCCCCTAGAGGAATACCCTCACCCACAAAAACTGACATTTCTCAGTACATCTCTGAGAGATGATTAAAACTCTTGAACCTGAAAGTCCGATCATATACATGTGATGGAGATAATGAAGAGCTGAAAATACACAGTGATGCACTTCAGTTCCAGTGATGTGTGTAAGCATTGGGCAGACTGTTGGATGAAATGATGCAGAGCGGGAAGATCAGAAAGGCCACAGCACAGTTTATTGATTCACCTGCTTTTGAATTGTACTGCACAAACCCACAGACTGATTCTGCCTGGTTTCTCCGACCTTCACTCAACACACTCACCTGCTCCAACACGGGCCAGTTGTAATCTATGACGGTAAACCTGCTGTTTGGAGAACACACTGGAGCTTTTGAAGAGGTTAAAGCACAGGGTACAGTGGATTGACATCAGGATATCTGCATGGCTGCTTACACTTCTACACACACATTAGAACCAAACCAGGACCACCATGAAGAACCAAGAAGGTTTTGATAAATGTTCTTTCTCTACAGCTCTACAAATTACTGTTATTGATATATATATATATATATATATATATATATATATGTGTGTGTATTAAAGGGTAAGTCTGGCATTATTACATATTTTTCTTTGTCAACAAATCCCATGAAAAGTCCAAAACTAACATGTGATTTATTAGTCCATCTCCTAATACTTATTAGATTCCTTCCCCTGTCTGTGGCTCTCTGCCCCAAACTAGCTCCATCTGGGACTGTGGGGACCAAGTGGTTGCCAAGCCAATCACTTGGTTAACTTGATTCAAAAGTGCAAATCTCGTCTTTTTGTGACCTGACCGGTCTAAATTTGTCTTCAGTTGTGGGATTGGCTATTTGCTGCCCCCTGTGTCTCATGTGGGGGAAACACCCACAACAACCGCTGCTGTTGTTTTGGTTCCAAAAACTGTAATAAATCAGTGTGCAAACATAGAATTTCTTATCCAGATGCTAAGTTTTTAAAAAATATAGACATAACTGGGATTTCTGCCTCCCAAAGTCTCACAGCACCTGACAAAGAGCTGGTTTGTTCTTAAATTGTATTTTTGCTAAAGAAATGACAGGTTCACAGAAATTTTTGAAATTTTAAATGGAGACCAAGCCCTTTTTCCTCACCACCTGGTACATTTTTCAAAGAATCTTTCTCTCTGCTGTGAATAACTCCTAAATGTATTCTAAGCTTTCTATTTTGGGACAATAGGATGCATTTATAGCTATCATCTTACTTAGTGTACTTAACAATAAGTAAATTGGGACTTTAAACATACTTATATGTTTTAATATATGTGGCAGAGAATACTTGTTACTAGGATATATCCATTGCTGGTTTGGTTCATGGGACTTGAAGACAACAGGAAGAATATATAACACAACCATATTTAATCAATTTAAAATTGAATATTTACTTGTTTTGAAATGTGATGCAACAAGATGTGAAAATATTAGGTTGACATTAAATAATTTCATATTTTGGTACATGATGATCACTGTGTTAACACGATCGACTGAAGACCAGGAGGTGCAGTTGAAAGTTCCACAAAAAGCTAGTAAGTGGACCTTGAGTTAAGACTTTGTCAGAATAAGATGTTTAGGCAGCTGCAGATACCCTGATCACATCTAATGTTCTTGGCTGATTAAGCAAAAGCAAGATGGCAAGCAAGCAGACAAACGGCACACAATTAAATTTTCATTTTTAATAATTTCTTTACACTTGGAAGAAAAAAACTTTACATATAGATTCATTTAAACTCAAAAATGATTCTTAATAATACAAGAGTATCATATAAATATAAAACACAACAGTATTTCTGTTCTGCTAACATATTTAAGAATATGGCTTGTTCTAAGCCAGTGATTGAATTACTGTGTGTTGTTTATCCAGTTTCATTTATAAAATATACATTTGAATTGAAACAGTATAAATTTCATCTTAACAGCAGGCTAATAAAAAACTTCAGACATGGGATGTTTTTTTTTTGTTTTGTTTTTTTTACAGTGGACATTCTGACCTCTAGACAGCAGAGATGTGTACATGAAATAGACGGTGGACAATAATAACCAGTGTGCTGTATACCTTGTTGTATGCTGCAATTTCACAGAATGGCCTTTTAAAATCTGGGGCCCCAACGTGTTTAATATCAATTAAATAAAAAATAAATTTTATATTACATTATATTAAATTATATAAATTATATAGGTGAGAAAAGAAACAGGAGAGAGAATCTGAGGTGAATGAATGCTCAGGATACTGAGAGATGACCCTGGACCCAAGGGTAATGTAGAGGATACGTAAGAAAAAGGAAACGGCTATTTCCTGGAACTAAAAAATTTTGATGGTTATGGTCATTCTGAAAACCAGGGAGTTGAGGGCAAAGCCCAGTGATAGTCTTAGAAGAAATGTTGAAGAGGGGGAGGAGGGGAGCATCCCATCTCTAACCTCCTGTCCTAGGCTCATCAACCACTTTGTGTGCAGGTCGAAAGGGAAATCTGCAGGTTAAAAAGTCTGATGGATGGGATGTAAAGAGGTGATACTCTTTGCAAAGTCCATAAATCGCCACAAAAAAGAAAAAAAAACTGCAGTACAGAACCTCCAAGAAAGACTTCTACAAGGGCCCTTTACAGTTTTTGATCCCTCCTGACATGTACAACCACCCATTCTGTCTCCTGATAACCACAAAGAAGTAAAAATGGTGGTATGGAGACTTGAACTATGTTGACCCATGATTGTTTCAATCATCCTAAGGGCCTTCTGGAGTGTCCTGAGCCAGAGGCTCGCTAATATTTGTAGGGCTTCATTAAACCCTTGGGATGCTCAGAGAACCTGACCATACTGGATGGCCAAATGAAAACAAACAAACAAACAAACAAACTGACAGTTTATAGATTTTGTGAAGGTGGATTCCCACCAACGAAGGTGCTAGAGAGAAGAGAAGTTGATGATCTTATTGCATGGGCTCAGGAATAAGCTAAATATCTGGTGATATACATGGCTGACAAGGGTGTGTTGGCCATACTAAGCTGAATGAGTGTGACAGGGACATTCCCTCATGTAGTAAGAAATGACTGCACCAGGAGCCCTTAACAATAGATTGACAGCAGCCACAAGGATGACAGGTTAGGGCTTAAGAAGCTGGTTTCACATAGCCCAGCATTCCAGCTGAGTTGGTTGGTCAAGCTGCATGCCCCTGATAATGACTGCACAAAAACAGTGGCAAGGGCCACTATCTGAGACTCCCAGCCCTGGAAGCTTGGGCTTCAAGTGGAGGGCCACAAAAAGACATGACGGGAATGAAAGAGCAGCCAGATATGAACAGCACTGACCTTGGTATTGCATGCAGGAAATGGGAGTTCAAGAAATGGTACAAATTCAGGGCACAGGCATAGAAGACAAGAAAAAAGACATCCAACAGTTGGCTGCAGGCATCAGTCCAATAGAATTATTATGAAAATTAGAACTATGAAATAACATTCCATAATAACTAGATTACTTTGAATTTTTCTCATTTTGTTCGAAAAATTATTGGTTACATGTGAATTATCCATATTATTATTTCATTGTTTCATATTGAACACTTTGTGGCTCCATATTTTAAAATAAATCCTGCTCAGCTACTGGGAGTAGGGTTAGACTAATATATAGATTGCTGATACAAGAACTGTATCCGTAAAGTTCATTTTTGTTATTATGATGTTCCTCTCGTACCACAGCTACAGAAAATGAAAAAATAATATTTAGACTATTTATCCATTTAATGTCCCCCTTACGTTGTTTATTGAATTTTTCTCTAAATAATTTATGTATGTCACCCATCTTCATTAGTTCATTACTTTGAGTTTCGGTACGTCTTAGTGTTGCATTATAGGGACAACTCTGGTGAGAAACTGGATTGTTAGGGCTTCAACATCTCTCTCTCTCATTGATATTATCTTTTAACCCCACATCAGTCAAACAAGCATTTCAATCAGACGCCAATCTGTGTGTAGCTGCAGACACTGACCTTCTATGAGCAATAGCCAGTCACAGCGTGTGACAGAAACAGAATGGCCAATTGATGCTCTTTTAAATGTAGCCTCTAGGGAATCAATTATTTACCAATCCAAATATGGGAAAAAACTTTTAAACAATCAGTGTTATTTTAACTCGGATTAATTGAATATTGATTACTTCTAAGGCTTAACAGGCTTGAAGACTATTGGCTAACAGGCTTTACCAAATTAGTGAAGCCTTTACTGATTCACCAGAGACAGAAATAACCATAAACAGAACAAAATAAATAATAAAGAAATAATTTAATAACCTGTATACATTTATACAAACATGAAGTCAGCTGATCAAACGGATCATTGACTATAACAAAAAAAAAAAACCAAAAAACCACACACAACCTCCTGGAGGGGTTTGTACCGTCAGTTTGGACACATGTAGCCTTGAGGGGGGATTAATGCTGTGACATTGCCCCCTGCTGCTCACAGTTAACATAGCAGACCCAAAAACAAGAGCAGTCTCTGCAATTGGTCAGCATTCATTCAATAAGAGGCACTGTATCAATTTTCTCACTGTCATGTTGCTTTGTGAGAAATAACATTACTAAACATCCAGGTTCCATATGAACTAACTCGCATCTGTCTCAAGGCTAAAAATCACATTCACATTTCAGTCTCAGGTTACTTCAACAGCTTCTCTCTTAGGACACGCTGTCTGCCTACAAACAAGTGGACTAATGTTAAATTGTAACATTCCTCAGTGAGAGTTGCTCTGGAGGCAGAAATAATCCCAGTGGTTGGTTTATAATTCAGTGGTTGGTTTATAATTTAGTTAGTGGAGCTAATGTACAGCAGTCTTTCTGGTTGAGTGAGGCAAAGTTCTGCTGGGAATTAAGTCGTAGAAAAAAACCCATCCAGCCATCCATAGTTTTGTGTTTCTTATTAATGATACGGCCACACTCTCGGATCTCAGCAATTACTTTGGGGAGTACAACGCAATCATAAGTAATAGAACAACGGTTCAGTAATTCATGAGTGAAACCTAAGTTTTAACAAACAGCAGTTCCCACAACATACAACACACAAATCTCTCATTTTTAGTCTGCATGTTGGCAATTTAGCTGCAAGTATTTGTAATTTTTTTTAATGTAAATATTAATTCCCACTGTGGGGAGAACATAACTACACATTTAATAATTTTTTTAAAGCATCTTTTAGATCACTCACTTTTGACTGAACTCTACTGTTCTGGTTCAGTCACACGGCTCTCATCAGCCTTGTTTTCGAAAAGCAGCAGACAGACATTCTGAGTTAAAATTAGACCTATGTACGTGTGCATCAGGTGGACTGGCTGACATATAAACCATATCAGTTTTAGGAGATTATATGTCAGAGGTTGTGTTATAAAACTTGCTCAACTTGCCACCCCCCAAAAAATCCCTTAATGCTGCTTTAATGTTAACTACGCAATCACATATGCTTCATGGATACACCATATGTACAGCATTTGTTGGGTGTTAGGTAAGCGTGTCAGTCACTCTGAACAAACCACAACAACAAACAGAGTAAAGACAAAAGTTTTGAAGAGCTAGTGATTTTTGTTTTATCTCTGATCCCAACATCAGCAATACAGAAACTACGTTGAGTGTTGCCATGTTTTGTTGTGTGTATCGTGCAAAATCAGAAGTTCTCAAGGGAGATATTCTAGTATTGACTAGGAAGAATTTGGCCCTTATCTGTCTCCTATTGGCTACTCCTCTACAAGTGCACATTTTTGAAATGCAAATATATGATCAGCCTAAAGTAGGTAATATGAAACTTGGATTTGAATGAGGATGTCCTTTCCTTGCTCCACCCATTCATGTCTCAACCAGTGAGACTGTTTTTGCCTCTGAGCACCTCTGCTTCAGAGAGTTTACCAGAAAACAAATATTCTCTGTGTTACAGAGTGAAGGCTAAACTAGGCTAAGGCATTTCACTGTTCATCAGCTCTCATACAGTATCTGTCCATCTGTTTAGTGCTTTCTATCCCTCTAAATGGGGAAATGAAGAGCTGTGTGTCGTATACTCTGTTATTTAAAGGTACTTTGTTGCATGCTCTATGACTCTAATATCCAACCACCGCAGATGGGGAGTGTCAACAAACACTCTCAAGTCTTGTGACATCTGCTCTACAGTCACAGAGAGTATGAACACTGAAAACACACACCCATAATGCAGAGTATTGTCTGAGATGACAACTGTGGGAGCAGCTGTTAGCCTCAAACTTTACAACTGTGACTGCGGCACACAACTGTGTGTGTGTGTGTGTGTGTGTGTGTGTGTGTGTGTGTGTGTGTGTGTGTGTGTGTGTGTGTGTGTGTGTGCGCGCGCGTGTGTGTGTGTGTGTGTTCAGTATAGATATAGAGCAGTTCAACATCTGACTATATAAGTACTTTGTGTTGTATATGTCTTCTCTAGGCGAGCAGGTAGCAGTAGAGGACGTAGAGCAGGGCCATGGCCACACAGTAGAAGAGCAGGAAATCTGTGGACAGCAGTGAGGAGGAGAGGGGCGATGAAGACGAAGGTGAGGAGGGGCAAGGAGAGCGGTCCTCCGCCATTCCGCCCCCCTCCAAGGCCAGTAGGGCCATCACACAGCGCAGCACAGCGGGCAGCTTACAAAGAAGCACATCAGAGCACACACACACGTCCCTCTGGACAGGACACACATGAGACGAAATGCATTGTTAAAAATAGGAGACAAGAGTGGGACAAAACAGAGTGTAGAATTACACAAAGCAGAGTTAGTGTTGGACTGATACATGGGCTGACAGGTCGTGATACAGAAAACCTGATTCAGGCCAATACTGACAGCCCTCCAACTTTTATCAGTCCAACCCTGACAGGAATAATATAGCAAAACAACTGAGCTTTTTAAAGCACATGGAAAATTCTTCCCAACCAAATACTTTTTTAAACATCGCATTTTTGGGATGCTTCTAAGAGACAAAAAATGAATGTATCTAGGTATGCAAAATGTGCATGAATTTTAATGAAATGTTAAGGAAAGGGGAACAATAAGAGATGGATTTACCTCAGGGAGTCCCAGCTTGCGACAAGCAGCAATGAAGTTTTCCACGTTGAGTCGACACTTTGCTGAGCTGAGTTTTGGCTGAAAACAGAACCAGGTCCATTTTGGTAGAGTCATGTTAAAGTGAAAATTAAATTAGAGACCAGCGAAAAAAGCGCTAACTACTTTTTATTATTTTTGATTG